>CAKNXH010053970.1:34052-56042 GCA_932178445.1 Andricus quercusramuli | reverse complement strand
AACATCAGAAGTGAGGAAAGTGCATTACTCCATCTAGATGCTTCACGTCTAAAAGCCGAAGTAAAGAAAGCAGAGGTTGGAAAATTTCACCAAGAGCTACTCGACAAGCAAATGCACGGAAACTTTCACAGAAATGTAGAAAAACAGTCCTTGTCGAAGGAGCAAACTTTTGCTTTCCTCAAATCATCAGGGCTCAATTCAGGTACAGAGGGCTTTATTTTCGCATGCCAGGACGGTGTAATCTCCACCTTAGCATACCGCGCCCGCATTTTATGTCAAGAAGTTCCCAGTGATAGGTGCAGAGCGTGTCATGCACACGCTGAGTACCTAGAACATATACTATCGGGGTGTCCGACCCACGCAGGAACAACGTATATCTATAGACATAATGCGGCCCTAAGAGTACTTTATTACCACCTTTGTCGCTCTTACGGTGTTGGTCGCGACCCTGCCCTGCCGAACGCTCCAAGGGATATAGAGTCAATTGTCCGAAACGAGAAGTGCCAGATTTTCTGGAACTACGATTTTCGGGCAGCAGTCTCCGTTGCGCACTCGAGGCCTGACATTGTTCTCCAAGACTTCGAGAAACGAACTATATTCGTGATCGAATTCTCGGCTCCATCCGAATACAACATCACTGCAAAGGAGAAAGAAAAAGAGGAGAGATATCAAGACCTTAAAAGAGAGCTGCGTCGACTGTACCCAAAATATTCGGTACGAGTAATTGTTCTTGTGATAGGTGCTCTCGGAGGTGTGAAATTATCGCTGGTTCGTAACCTTAAAGCCATACCCGCGTGCCAAAAATATGCCAAGGCTCTTGCGAGATGGATGCAGAAAGCTGTCATCCTTGGGTCGCTTCGTGTCCTCAAGACACACGAGGGTTTCGCCGGCCTGTCGTTGTGATTTCGTCGTGCCCTGTGACCTCCCATCTCACGGATGTGAGACGTGGCCATAGGTGTATTTTACCGCGGTTCTACTGGGGGTTATTGACATTTTCTTTTTAGATGACAGTTGCTCTTAGTGGTACCCTGCGGTGGTTGTTTAACTTTTTTTTTTAATTATATATATATATATATATAACGTGACAAATTATATAATAGACTTAATATGCTAGTTACTATCATATTTTTGGTTGATGATTCATCTCTTTTGATTAAAACTGCTACTATTTGGTTGAAAAGTGAAGAATTTTGATAAAAATACAACTATTTTGTTAAGAAGTCATTTTTTTGGTCAAAAATTTATCTACAAGGTTGATAGTTTTACAATTTGTTGAAAATTATTTTATTGGCTAGAACGATAATCGCCTCCTTCCAGTCATCTGGAACTTCCTCCATCTTGATACATAAATTTATTAACTCGCATAGCCGTATTTAAGCATTTCAGCGTTTGTACCATCTACACCAGCAGCTTTGCCATTCTTTAAGTTCTTAATCATATTCCTCATCCCAGAGGCACAAATACTTTCAATCGGGTTATTCCGACGTATTGTGCTGCTCCATAGCTTCACCTCCTGATGATTCCTTGTAATGGTCTCTAAAACTGTTTTTTACCTCATCTGTATGCCATACCATGTCAACCTTTCTACTACATATTTCTCATTCCGACTAACTCTGTACTACTACTTCCTTTCTTGTTGTCCTTGCGCAATTGCCAAGAAAATGATTTCTTATTTTCTTTAAAAGCGTGTTGCATTTTCTTCTCTTTTTCCGCTTCGATTTTACCCTTGCTTCCTTTAACTAGTATGTTTGCTTTTCTGTTTTTGTCCCTATGATCATTTCCTAGTCTTTCTCTCGTCATCGCCAAGGCCTGTAACATTCCAATTTCTTACATACGCTCATTTCATTTCGTTAATGACTACGCGGAATTACTGATTCCACCCAGCGTCAACAGTCATTCTTCCTAACAATGATTTCCTGGAACATAGAACATGCTCCTTCTATATTTTTAATGCGTATTAGCGTCTCTCAAGTTGTCCTATCTTGGCGTTCTTTTATCTTATTCTGAAATTCTGTTAGCACTCACAGTTTCTGTAAATACTTCTTAAATAAATACTCCGTCCATTTATTTCTCTTCTTTCTCGATACTGGACCTGATTGTGAGTTAATTTTGGAAACTAAAAGTTAGTGATTCGTTTCACATTCAGAACCTAGGTTATCACCCTTATAACCTACATATAGCTCTTATAACCCTTGTGTCTCTTACTAGCTATCTCAGGCTCTCATCCGTAAGAACAAAATCAATCATAATGTGGCTATCGCCTCTGCCCCAGGTGTACAAGTGGATTATTTCATTACTAAACTGAGTACTTATAGTGAACAAACCCTTTCTTGAACATAAAATAACCAATCTGTCCCTTATACCATTCATTTTCGGTCCTCTGAAATTACATAGCACTCTGTCCGTATCCTTGCGTTGGACTCTTAACCCATCCATTCATATCGCTTAGTAGAATGATTCTTTTCCTATAATCGTAAGTGTCTTTATTTTCATTTAAAATATCCCAGAAGGCGTATTTTACTTCAGTCCTTTCACCATCAATCAGGGCGTAACACGCTGTGATAGTGTAGTCTTCTGATTCCGACTTTCATTCTAACCAACAATAATCTGGGAGATACAAATTTATGCTCGTTATCATGCTGTTTTGCTCTCTCATTCATAATCAGACCGATTCCTTGACTACTGATTGGCTATTTGCTTCTGACCATAGTTCGAGTTCGTGCTCTGACTCCCCATTCTCTATTATTCTACTGTGACATTCCTTTCTCTTTGTTTCAGGTATAAATGAAATATCTAGTTTTTTTACGTGCACTGTTTCTCGTATTTGTCTTTCCTTAAGATCATTCACAAAAATTAACCATCGTAGTGTGAATGATACATTGGAACATGCGAATTTCTTAATTATCTCCATGTTTAAAGATAATGTTTCCTGTGATGTAGGGTACTAAGTGCCGACCACTTTGGGTACGAAGTATCGGCTACTTGGGGTCCGTTGTGCAAAACAAAATAAACACAACAACTCGGCATTTTGTACCCCAAATTTGAGAGTTATTCAAATGACAACCAAGGTAAAGAAAACACTATTCTAATTCTATCTTCAACAAACTCTTTTCCCACGATTCTTTGTGTAGCATTCCGAACACCCATTCTCCGTTAATCGCTTGAAACTTTGCCGGATGCATGCCTTTTGTCAACTAAAGTTTCAGTCTCGTACAAGGCTACTTGATGCGAAAAGTGGAATGGAAGCTTTTAATGTGTCCCCTAAGGGTTTACATTGTTCTTGTATCTCTTCCCTATTCCTTCACGCATCCCCCACACACTTACTTGGTGGTGGGAGGGGGACCTACAGTTTAAGGTGGGTTCCGAACCACCAAGAGCAACAGCCTTAAGTACTTAGAGAACCTTTTTCTCTAGAGGTACCGGTCCCACGAATCTCCGGAGATGAACACCTCCCTTGCTAGGCAAGTGTTCACCGCATAGGCCACCGAGGCTCTTCCAGAGTGCGAGGCGGGAATCGAAACCGCAAGCCGACTATCGCCCACGACTATCGTCCCACTTACTTCATGCGAAAAGTGTATTTTGAACCGAAAGAGTCATGGTTGGTTTGTGTTGCATATTGAGGACACCAAATTTAAATCAAATCAATCAATGGAATTTTTAAAAAGTACTTATCTAGACGTAGATCTGCAATATTTCTGTCAGTGCATTTTACCCTATTTCCCTTTATTATTTTGTTAATTAAACACTGAAAAAATCAATGTGTCTACCTGTCGGAGAAGTCAGGAAAACCAAAAAATGACCGTTAATATTGTTCACATCAGGAGGAAAAAGGGGAAACGACCGGGAATGTGATTTAGTGACTAAGATTGTTCTCTCGAATGTCACTTGGAATAGAAATTTTTCCCAGAAAATTGCAATTCTGGCTTGAAACAGTGAATTTGCTAGAAGAATGAGGGTCCCTATCATCTCACATGCGGCAAGTCTTTCTGCGGCAAGTTACACCTGGGGCATGTCACACCTGCAGCATGTCACATCTATGGCATGTCACATCTGCGACATGTTTCATATGTGGCATGTCACACCTGCGGCATGTCACACCTGCGGCATGTCTCATCTGCAGCATGTCACAACTGCGGAATCTCTCACCAGTGATTCCAGGATCACCAGGATTCGACCAATATTATTTTTATGACCAGTCACAGGACTGCTATGAGAGATGCCGCCAAAATGTCAATTTCACTGTGAAAAATGCCGCGCGGGAGAGAAGCCGCTAGATGGAGATGTCGTAGTTGTGACATGCCGCAGATGAGACATGCCGCAGATGAGACATGCCGTCGACGTGACACGCTGCAGATGTGACATGCCGCAGGTAAGACTTGCTGCATGTGAGATGACATGTCCCTGAAGAATAATATACTAATTTTGAGATGAGGCAGGGAAATAGCTAATTTTGAACATGGAACAAGACATTTCAATTCTGATTCACAAAAAGGGAATTTACGAAAACAATCTTTTTTCCATGTCAGAATACGTCAGACGTGGAAATTTCCTTGTTCCAAATTAGATCATGTTTGAATTGAAGTTTTTTGTATCAAATAAGAATTTGCGCATTGGCACACATTCTAAGGGCCTGCAAAGAAAGTTCGAGTTCATTGACCAGCATTTTCTGACCAACGGTTCTGGTTTTAGTCACACAAAAAGTCACGAAAAATAAAAAAATTCCATTTTGCGGTCAAACTATGCAAGATATGAAAAAAGATGAGAAGACGAAAGTTATGTACGTGAAAAAGATCTACAAATTTGGTTATTAAGTACTTTTTCATAAGACTTGTAGTTTTTGTTCTATTCGCAAATACAACATTACAAATAAAAAATAAACAATTTTGGACGATCGACACAAGTTATAAAAAAATGTAGTGACAAGAGTTGTTCACCTAAGTAGGAGCTACAAATGTCCTTGGAATTATTTTTTGATAGGAAGCTTGTAGTTTCTGTGGTACATTAGGAATAAAAAATAAATTTTTTCGAAAAAAACGACACGAGGTACGAAAAAAATCAATCAACAAAAGTTTTTCACCCCAAAAAGATCTACAAATTTGTTTCCAATCCTTTTTCCATAGGACGCGCAGTTTTTGTTTTAAACGTTAAAAATTACAATTAAAATAAAAAATTAAAATTTTGTATGAAATATTCTGTACTTCTTTTATCAAGAGAGTTATATGACAAATAAGGGTTACGATGAAGAACTTTTTGATATTCAATAATAGTATAATAATATATTATAATAATACATACAATAATAGAATAATAATAGTCATAATTATCTAATGAAGAAAAAAGAACATTTTTTATTCTAATTGCTTGTTTTTTTTATTTACATGATTGTGAACATCAGAATTTTCCATTCTACGAATTTGTCGTTGTAATATTTCTATATTATATTTAGGCTGTTTTCTAATAGTATAACTATGAAAAGACAGATTGTAGATATTTTTAGTCGAATTAGTAATATTACAAGGAAAGATATCATATTTACGACAGTTCATAAGAAAATCCTTCCTAGCGTGTGTATCTCTGATGTCCTAATTAATGTTGATCCAATTCTTGATGTTGAAAAAGATGTCAGAATCATAATCTTGCTCAAGTTGGTGAAAAAAGTAATGTTTAGGCACAATTCCAGTCCATGTGCAAGCAATATATAAGAGTCTTTAACGTTCGAGAATCCAAAATAAGAGAAAAAAGAAGAACACAATGTTGTATCAACTCTATCGGATAAGTTTATTAAAAATCCTCAAACCCTAACTTTTTAAAAATACACCATTTCTATCATCAGGGGAAATAAAAAGGGAAGGAAATAAAAAGAACAAGTTTGTTAGCCAGCTATTTTGGATAAAAATTCGAGAAGTTAGAGCATTTTAAACATTTGTGAGAACATTTTTTTTCAAGATTTAAAAACACTATGCACGGCTATTTGCACTACTCGAAAAGCCGGACAATTTACCCTTAAGACTTTTTATCATGAAGAAAGTTATCAGAGTTATAGCGTTTTGAAACTTAGAATAACGAAAAAGAACATTTTAAGCCAAGCCAGGCACGATATGTAAAAAGTCAGGAAAAGAAAAACGTTGCCTTTTGAAAGCCTTGCAAGATTATCATAAGAACTTGCTAAATTTCCCTCAGTAATCGAAAATTCAAATTTGTATCCCACAAAAAATATTGAAAATCAAAAATTCCATTTGCGGTCAAACGACACAAGCTACGAGAGGGATAATTCGAAAAAAGTTGTTCACCCAAAAAAGACCTTCAAAATTTGTTATTGAGGGGACCTTCTCATATAGATGGGGTTTGTAGCGTAGTTCTTGTTTCAAGTGTGAAAGAAGATATTTCAAATGAACAAATTACATTTTTTGAAAGAAGACACAAGGTACAATAAAATGTTTAATAACAAAATTGATTTTAAATGAGATCTGAAAATTTGCTCTTAACCGTTTTTTCCCACGAGACACGTGATGAGAATGTTTTTGTTAAAGCCAAAGGAGCTTTAAGAAAAGAGAATTTACAATCACTACATTTTAGTTATCGATGATTTGAACTTCAAATTTGAAAGTCCTATGAAAAAATGTAGGTGTAAACACATTAGCGAGCGCGAAGCGCGAGATCCAACAGGCGCGCCCTACGCGCGTTCAAACTTGCGAGCCGCGCCATGAGAATGTGCCTGAGTGGCGGGCAGATTTTTTTGTTATAAAAAGAAGTCAATAAAAATACGTCTGTTTTAATGTCAACGCATGTCATGAATTGTAATAATATAAATTTATTGAAATCACACATTTTTCATGGGAGCTAAGAAAAAAATTATTGAAAAATAAGGAACAAATATTGAAGTAATAATGAAAAATAAAATTTGTACATTTTTTTGCAAGTTTTGAATAAGCAGCCCAAGACTAAAGTACACGAAGCACGAGATAATTGATGAGAACGTGTTCGTTAAAGCCGAAGGAGCTTTAACAAAAGTGAAATCACCATTTAGTATTGTTTTACAACAGAATCATCACATTTTACTTTTTAACCAAGAAGTTGAGTTCTCACAGGAAAAAGATGAATTCTTATAGAAATATGTAATAGTTGATATTTTAAGCAATCAAAATTTTTGTTTCAAATGAAGAAAAAAAGGAAGGTGAATTTTCATCTAGGAAAGATGACTTACGATATGAAGGATGAATTTTTATTCAAAAAGAACGAATTTCAAACAAAATAGTGTAATTTTCAAACAAGTAGCGGAATTTATAACCTATACAGATGAAGTTTCAACCAAGAAGATTAATTTTCTAACAAAAAAAATCATTCTTAACAAAATACATAAATTTCCTATAAAACAGTTGAATCTTCAACACAAAAATACGAATTTGCAAATAAACAGTTAATTTTCTATTAATCAGTTACATTTTCAATTTAATAGTTAAATTTTTAACAAAATAGTTGAATTTTCCACAAAGAAGATGAGTTTTCAACCAAGAAGATCAACTTTATACCAAGAGAGACGAAAATTTAACAAAATACAATAATTTTCAAACAATTTCAACCAAGAAAATTAATTATCACCACAAATATGCATTTTTATCAAAAAACATTCATTTTTAACCAAGAAGGATTAATTTCCAACCGAGAAAATTATTGTTCTACTAATGAAGACGAATGTACAACGAAATTGTTGAATTCAAAATTAGAAAAGATCTAGTTTCAATTAAAAATACAAATTGTCAAGTGAAAACGGAATAGTTATATTTTTAGTTCAAATCATTCCTTCTTATACAATGAAATCAAATTTTCAAGAAACTGGTTACATTTTCAACCAAAGAGGTGAATTTTCAACTGAAATTATGTTCTCTAACATTTACTAACGAAGTGAAACAAACAAAACAACCTATCTCTCAGAATTTCTGTTATATAAATTGTAACAAAACTAACAAAAAACTCTACACACGCAAAACCCAGAAAAATTTTCCAACAAAAAAGTTACTCTCTTTAAATTCTCTCAGAATTTCGGATACATATTTTGCAACAAAAATAAAATAAACAACTAAAAATTCAAGAAAACCACTAAGTTTCTTTCTTGAAAATTTATTACAAATCTCTTTTTTAAAACACACTTTTTCTAACAACGAAAGCCTTGTTTAAAAATAGATAAGAGTATGTCGTTAAATGGAAACCTTTTCTGTTTCCTTCTTCGATAGAAAAACTACCGAACAAAAACTTTCGAATCATAAATTTAAATCGATGACGTAAAGTTTTGCAGTATTTTCTGGAAGCGAGAGAAGTTTCACTAACTCAATGACTTTGGGTGACCTTTGGCCTTCTTTAAAAAATGTGTTAGAAAAAAATATGTTTTTCGTCAAAGTGAAACCTTGTCGCGTTCCGTGATAAAGAAAGTACCCAAAAAACTTTCGAAAGATAAATTTAAATCATGCGACAGGAAGTTGAATTTTTGACTATGAAAGATAAATATTTAACCAGAAATAAAATAGTTAAATTTTCAGTGAAAAAGATCTGCCTTTTCGTTGCCCATTATTCCTGTGAAACCAGGAACAAACTTACGAGCCACGTTGTTCTTTTCTGCAAGTTGGTTTCAAGCCTTCTTGCATTTTCAAACTAGCTCTGATGTTATGTCTGGGCTCCCAACTGAAGTTATTGCCGCTTGGCTGTCCGAGCAGTTTGTAATCTGCCTACCAACAGCGTTTTCATGTACTGATGTCTCAGTACAGCGAAGGACGGCCACAACCTCCGCCTGAAAAACGGTGGCATGTCCCCGAAGCGGGATCTCTATCTATTCCCCTCTTCCCGCGCTGTCAAAGATCCCTGCTCTTGACCCTTCTATTCCTTTAGAGCCGTATTTGTACCATATTTCTACTTGAAGAAGCGGGTGAACATTTGCTTTCGACATATCCTGGCTTGAGATGCAGACGCGGAAAGTCTTGGTGAAGTTGAAGAGTTTTATTATTTTATCTTGCCTCATTTCCAGAATTGGCAGTGTGCTGATGTCACTTGGGATCATAAGGTGTCCAGTTCCCCAAGTCCATCTATTTTTTCTTGCTTTAATGCGCGTAGTTTTCATTGCTCCCACATCACCCCAAACGCTAGCGTTTGTAATCGTCACAGCCTGTACTGCATCGTTTTAAGTTTCGCCCGCGGCCAACAGACCACGGCCGCATATAGGAGCCTTGGTTTAAGGACAGAGAAGTAGAGCCCTGCAAGCATTTTAGGCACATCCAAAATGTCATGACAAACTTCTTGCATTCAATGCGCAGCGCCGAACTTGTAAGACCCATCAACGTTTTCAGATGAGCCCCCCTGACTAGGGTTACAAAGTCATCTGCGTAGCGCTTGGTATGATATCCCTCCTTATTTAGACTACGAAGGCACCCATCCACTCCAATGCACCAGAAGAGGGGTGACAGGACATCCCCTGTGGGCACCCGTGGCGCTATTCCCCTGACTATGTAGGTTTTCGCCTCATTTGGTTCTGAGTCTCCTCCGGCGTAGCATGCTTCCTATCCAGCTTACTAGCTGGTCTGGCTCGCCATACCTCGAAGCGTCTCGACAGATGACTTCTGGAGGATTATTGCTGAAGGCATACTCTATATCCAAGAAGGTTTCCACAGCGTACCCCTTCTGTTCCAGCTGCCAATCCAATTTTGCCACGACAGCATGAAACAAAGTTTCTACCGAACAGCCTGCTTGTAAAACACACTGCCCTCTATTGAGCGGGGAGGCTAAAAGCACTTCATTCCTGATATATATCTCTTGACCAGCTTCTACAACGTCTTAAGGATGAAAGACGTTACGCTGATTGGCCGGAAATCTTTTGCAGCAGTGTAATCCTCCTCCGCAGGTTTAGGGAATGAAGGCCAGTCTGTCATCCTTCCATGCCAATAACACGTGTTTTAGGGCAATTCTTGTCCTAAATAGTTTCATCAGTGGATGGACGACGAACTCCATGCCCTTTTGTAAGAGCGCTGGATAGACGCCATCCGCGCATGGTGATTTAAAGGGCCAGATGTCCCTAACAGCCCATTCCACCTTCCTGATATCAACGACCTTGCCGGCCAAATTCCAGTCGGCCTTCTCCCTCTCTTGGTCGGATATTGTGAAATGTAGTCTAACCAGCGAAACTTTCGAGGAGAAAATTTATTCAAAGCCTATTGGAACGCAAAAATTGGAGGTTTGTGATCTGGAAATATGATGAACTCCCGACCCTCTACAACGTGCCTGAACCGTTTGAGCGCTGCATACATAGAAAATTTTTGGGACCATATGCGCTGTACTTGCGTTGCGGCGTTGGCAAAGATTTATTAAAGAGCGCTAGCGGTTGTTAATCATCGTTCACGCGTTGTTGTAAAACTGCTCCTACCACGTAATCGAATGCATCTACATTTGTACATAATAGCGCTCTTACAGCTGGACGAGCTAATATCACCGCGTTTGCTGAAGTGTTTTTCAATTTATCGAAGGCGTTTTCTGAATCACTGGTCCACTTGATGGTAGATTTATTGTTTTTAGTACCCCCGAGTTGTTTATTTCACGTGTGCTGAATTCTCGCGGCATCGGGGATGAATCGACTATAAAAATTTACTGATGCTAAAAATTGTCTTGAGGCTTTAACCGTAGTCAAAAGAGGGTAATTTATAATTGTTGTCACACGCTCGGGATCTGGTAGCATGCTACGTAAATTGACCACGTATCCTAAAAATTTGACTTCGCATCCTGAGTATGAGAATATTAGGTTCAGCCACAATGATCAGCCATTGTAAACTGCATCGTAGCGATAGATTCAAGTCCACCGAAATTGTGCCATACGTTGTTGTAGGCTTAGAGCTCGCGGCATAAAGCTCGTGAGCATATCTTTTTGTATGTCAACTTACGCGTTGTCGCCGACAAATACAGAGGTCCGCGCGAGTGTCTATCAGAAAAGCCACTTTATTCTCTTGCGCAGTCCCAGGAATATGACGACGTAGGGCTTCGCGGCACTTACGAGCTTTTTCCGCGGAAGTGTATTAGTAAAAACACAGGTCCGATTCTGCCCTACTTTCGCTGATTCGGAATTGACTTCGAATTCGAAAGCACCCATTTCCACGGGACTGAGAACGTCCACGACAATGTTTTGGCTTTCAGATAGTACATCTCTTCGCCTTGATGAACAGTATTAACTCTTCCTTCAGATTTGCGAGAGGATTGTCCTGTGCCACAGCAGCTATGTTGCCGTTTTCAAGACGAATCTCGTGTATACGGTTGGCTACTTGAGCCATCTTTGTAAAGGGTTTATCCCTCATTCTGGCGATGAAGTATTGCGTGTAACTCGTAAACGCATCAATCGCAAATTCTGCGAAAAGTCTTCGTTCACTGTCGCACCAATTTTTGTAGCAATTTCCCGACGCTATTGTTACTGGAATGAGAATGTTTTTTTATTCAACGCGTCTTTCAAGGCTTTGTATTTGCCGTTTTTCGGAGGATTTTCAAGTGCATCTTAGACTTCCTTGACGTATTTGGGCTCAAAATTCGCAAGCACATACCCAAATTTCCTTGCATCTTTGGTCATATTCTGCAGCATTGTATTTCGCAGTAACACAAGTTAATTTCGTTCCACTGTTTCCCTATTCACTCTTCACTTCATTCACATCTGGCGTTTTTGGAATCGGCCGCGTTTGCGATCACTCTGGGGCCCCGACGTGATAATAATGAAATAGGTATATAAGGGTGTAGAAATGAAGTACACAGACACTTAATAAGACAAACAATATTTTGAGAGTCGAAGTGATCTCTGAGACGGTAAAACTGTCAACTGGTCATAGGTACATCGGAGGGCCCAAAGTTTGTATTGAATTGCCGTATGGTACTGCTGGCAAGCATCTGCTGATCTACCGTAATTTCTATCCTAAATTAGAAAAGTGCCGAGTCTACAAAATTTAGAGAAACTATCAAATTTAGTGTTTGAAGATAAAAATAATAAATGCACATACTCGTTACATGCTATTTGATTAATTTACTGGCAACTCTTACCAGCGATGCAATGAAAATGAGTTATTTCACAATTGACCCGCCGGATGCAAGAACCAGCTCGACGCTCGCAAACGCGTAAAAGTATTGTCCGATCGTCTCAAAGAAACAACATTTTCAAAATAGAAAAATCAATTTTTTGGAAATGCAGTATTGTTGAGAATAAGGGAATGAAACTTCTTCCTCTTAGATTTTTTTTGCCAAACGTTTATTTTTAATAATAAAAACGAAATATTGAAAAAAAGTTTCTCCCTGATTTAATTAAGTTTTAAAACTTAAATCGTTCTAACTCGGCCAAATATTATTGAAATGAGTTCATATTTGTAGGAAATATTTGCGATGCCTGGGAAATCATGAAAAAGTTGACAATCGCTTATTGTTTAATAATATTTAATTGTAAAATGAGCTCAATCGATAATTGTGTTCTCTTGGTTTCGCCGGTAAAAAGTATTTGGGTAACTTCGACTTGCAAAGAACTTCCAGTCAGCTAACAGCGCGGGCAGACGTCGAGTACTTTTTCCAAATCTGGATATCTCAGTAAATTTTTAAAGAATCGATATGAGATTTTCCAAAAAACTTCATTCAACATTGCTGAACAAATCACTCACTGGAAGTTGTTTGAAAGTCAAAGTTACCGAGATAGTTTTTACTGACGAAACCAGGAAAACACAATTATCGTTTGACCTCACTTTGCAATTAAAAATTATTGAACAATAAGCTATTGCTAACCGTTTCATGATTTCCTAGGTATTGCTAGAGTATTTTGAATATGTCCTGCAAATATGAACTCATTTCAATAATATTTGGCCGAGTTAGAACGATTTAAGTTTTGAAACTTAATTAAATTAGGGAGAAACTTTTTTTAAATATTTTGTTTTTATTATTGATAATAAAATTTGGCAAAAAAAATTCTAATGGGAAACAGTTTCATTTCCTTATTCTCTACAATACTGCATTAAAAAAAAATCCATTATTCGATTTTAAAAATTTTTATTTTTTGAGACGATCGGACAGTACTTTTACGCGTTTTCGTGCGTCGAGCTGGTTCTTACATCCGGCGGCTCAATTACTATTTTTTTTAATTTTTCTAATTTTTAATGTTTCGATTTTTTCTTTGTTTACAAAAAATTTCATACATTTTAATTCTTATACACAGGTACTTGAGACTTGGGATGGACTGGACAAAAGCAATTAAAAATTTGGTGGAACAAAATTTCGTGAGAAAAAAGGGTTGAAAGAAATTTTGTAAAAAAAATTATTTGTGAGAAAAAATTTTTGTGAAAAAAAATTATTGAAAAAAATGTGTGAGAAAAAAGGTTTGAAAAAAATTTTGAAACAGAAAAATTTGTTGAAAAAAATTGTTTTTGAAGAAAAGTGTTGGTGTTCATGCTCTTTATGGAAAATAAATAGGTAGAATCTTCTAAAGACGTAATTTTTCATAACAAATACGTGTCAGGTTCAGGGAAATAAGATGTGGAGGGCATCCTATTCACAAAGATTATCGTTAATAATGGTTTTCAAATCGACTGGTAATTTTTCTCAGTACGGTAGTATCTTAACATAAAGAAGAAGGTTAATTTTGTAAAACTGTTTAATGGCAGAAATATATCACTTCTTTATATAACGTTTAAGCTCATTTACATAATTGAAGTTAGGCTATTTTGTTTTGCATAGTAAACTCGTAAGTGTGGCCATCACGAGTAATTTATTATCAACATATGCACATATATCACGTATTACTTCATTTGTCTGAAGCACAAAAACTTAATTCTCTCTCTATACAAAAACTACTACTACAACACTACTCCATGCCATACAGTTCGCTAACGCAGAATATCGCACGCTCGGTAATACATTATTGCATTCCTCCAATTTGTGTTACTTGTGCTACTTACGAGTTACACTTTTTAAATCAAAATTACAAAATTGAATATAAATTGTCAAAATTTAATTAATTTGGAATTCGCAAAATGAAGATCTCAATTGTACTGCAACTACTTACTCATATAAGTATTTTTCTAGTGCCGGCTCTTTCTCAAGATATGAGCAAGATAATTGTAAGTAATAACAAAATAAATTATAGTACATATATATAATACGATATGAGTTAGTTAAAAATAAAATAAACATCTTTTTTTGGATTTCAAATATCAAACAGAGACAAATGATTACTGATGACGGTTACCCATTTGAGGAATATAACTTGAAAACGCAAGATGGTTACTTTCTTAAAATTCATCGTATACCAGGTGGAAAAGCAGAACAAATTAATAAAATTCAACGAAATAAGCCTATTGCTTATCTCGTCCATGCCCTCATACAAAGTTCCATAGATTGGGTTATTACTGGACGAGATGTATCCTTAGGTAAGATTCTTTGAATTATCAAATTCAAGAAATTTAACTACGGCGTAAAATCCCTCCATTGAAGAAAAAGGATTAAAAAATGTGAATTAAGATTAAAAGAAAGTATTCCTAATTACAAACGAATCATTACGTTTGACTTTTCAATTAAGTAGTTGAGCTCTCAAATGAAAGATATACATTCTTATCAAAACATGTAATTGTTGATATTTCAACCAATGAATATTTTTATTTAAAAAAATATATATTTTTGAACAAGTTTAATCTTCAAAAAAAAAAAAAAATCAATACTCAAGAAAGATAAAGTTGCAATCAAATAATATAATTCTGAGCTACAAAATATACATTTTCAACCCAAAATAGAATAGTTACATTTTCAGATACGAAAATCAATTCAAAAAAATGAGTTTTCTTCCAATTAAATTCAACTAAAGACGACGAAGCCTAATCTTCTACACAAAAATAATTATTTCTAACAAAATCCATAAATATACAAAAAGTTAAATTTTCTATCAATTAGTTATATTTTCAAATAAAAAGTGTAGTTTTTAAGCAAATAGTTCAATTTTTAACCGAAAAGATGAATCAGCAACCAAGAAAATTAAATTTCTATCCAGAAAGACGAAGTTTCAATAAAAACAAAAATTTTAAAACAAGCAGTTGCATTTTTTACCAAAGAAGATGAGTCTTACACGATAAGCAATGAATTTCACACAAAATACACGTACTTTCTACAAAATAATGTAATTTTTAACAATAAAGACAATTTTTTACCAAATTGTTGAATCTTCAATTCAAAAAGGCGAATTTTCTACAAAACATTCGAATTTTCAAACAGAAAATATGAATTCTTAACGAACCATGTAATAGACGATATTTTGACCAAAAAATATTTTAATTCAAAATAAAAGAACAGATGAGTTTAATCAAAATAGAAGAATTTTCAGCAATTTAGTTAAATCTTCACCGAAATAGATTCATTTTCAACAGAACAGTTGCGTTTTTAAACAAAATAGATAGATTTTCAACCAAGAAGATTAATTTTCCATCAAAAAAATGCATTTCTATCAAAATACATTAATTTTCAACCAAACAGTTGCTGCTTCAACGAAATAGGATTCATTTTTAATCGAAACATTTAATATTTTACCAAACACGACAAATTTTCAACAAAATACATGAATTTTCAACGTAATAGTCAAATTATGAACTATAAAAGTTCAATTTTCAATTAAAAATATCAATTTTGTACCAAAAATGGAATAGTTCTATTTTCCGTTCAAATAATTGATTCTCAACCAATGAAATCGAATTTTCAACAAACTGGTTAAATTTTCAACCAAACGGACGAATTTCTAACTAAAATGATGAATCGTTAACAACAAAATTGGACTTTGAACATGGATTACCGTAAACTGGATTTGTGCGTTCCTAGAACTGATGGATGAGGAGACCCACGCGGCCGAAAGAGAGGATGTGGTCAGTCAAGCGTGACAAACAATTCGAGAGCCGCACTCTCAGCGCGTTAGTTGTATCAGGTTGCGTCATGCCTCCAAATCCAACAGATATACTATCATGCGGTCCTACCTCTTTACGGTCGGAGTCCCTGAATTTCTGTCACAGGCCATGGCCGAAATCGTGCACAAATCCAGGTGGCAGTGTAGTTTCAAGTTTGAAAAGAATTCTAGGTTTTAGCTATTTTTAATTTTAAAAATTTTCAAACAAAAGATATTTATTCTTTTTTGACTATAACCATACCAGTGATACAGCGCTCCACGCGGCCAAGAAATGAACCTCCAGTAATGTCACATTCGCACATCATGCGCGTCTTTGCATTTCGCACTAATCGCACTAGTGAAAATTAGCTTTATTGTGTACTAGTGTTCATATTTGAGCAAGGCGATGTGTTGAGAGAATGAAGGGCCCTCCCACAATTGAAAGAAATATATATAATTATATTGCAGCCCGGCCCTCATTCATTATTGTGAATTATATTGTTTTTCAAAGATAATGCAAATTTTCGTAGAAAAGTGATGAATGCTAAGTGTCATACCTAACCATCTGATGGGCGACAACGCATAGAACAGACTACTGGTACTAAGTATAACCAGTGAACCTAACTGATTAAACCAATAACGAAATTCTACTGATTGAATCAGTAAAATCTTACTGATTGTCAGTGGCACACTTCTGGCTGTTCAACCAGTGAGATTGCATTGAAAATCAGTGAGATTTCACTGCTTTATTTTAAGAGAGAAGATATGGATTTTCTTATTGGGTTCTATTAATTCAATTCGCATTTGAGCAAAAAAAAAGGATAGAAAGGAGAAATTTCTTGAAAACTGGGCGAAATGATGAATTCCTTATAAAGAGTAAAAGAGGAGAATAGTATCGATAATAACATAATATACCTTAATGACAACTTATTATGTAATTATTAAACTGTACGATTGCGGTGGCATATTTCGTCAAAAGTGCCAAAATTTACTTCTCATAACATTGTGTCCAGACGAAATTATTGCCTTGGTTTTTGCCTCAAAATATGTGTAATAAATTTATGTTTCAACTTATAATCATGATAAGTTTATATGCATTCCATCTACATGTCATATATATTTTTCCATACGCTGTCTAATGGTACTTTTTGTCCCACACGTGCGGTAAGAAGTGCCAACATAAATAAAACGAATTTTTTTATTTTAAAGTGCACAGAAGGAACTCGCAGTACATAGAAACAAAATAATATATGTAAGTGACAGCTGATATGCTCAGAGACTTATTCACGGTCACTTTCGCAATTAATACAGACAAAAATTTTTGATTGCCGGTTCACAACATACTTTTCATGAGTACAGTTTTGTCATACGTGACACTGGATCCATTGCTCGCCCGGAATGCTTTCAAAATAAGCTTCACAACAGGCAGACGATACTAAATCTTTTTTTCGATAGCTAGTTATTGTGAAATATTCTAATCCAACACATTCCCATTATTTACAATCAACATTCCTGAAACAATACAAAATATTTTTAACAGCAAGCTATCTGCACTACAAGAATACATAATTACGCACCAAATTACACCTACTTCATGCTAATGACACGGAATATAACGGCGATCAGGAGTTTATGGTTAATCAACCGATCGACGGAAAATGTCAGATCGAGTAACAAATTTTTTTTGTATTATCGTATGTTGCTTTTTTTCCCTGCGGAACTTTTGACCCAGCTCTGCCCTATATAGTTTATGGGCGACCCCTTACTTTTATTCGCACATAATAAATTATACAGTTGTATGTTCACAATTTGAGAGAGCATATATTTACTCATTTTACGATGATTAATTAGCATATTTTATTAAAAGCTTATCTGCTCGCTGACAAAGGATTTGACGTGTGGTTGGGAAATAATCGAGGAACACTTTTTGCCCAAAAGCATCAAACTTACTCATTTGATAATCCCAGTTTCTGGAACTTTAGGTAAAACTAAAATAATTAGTAGAATAACTTAATATAAATTACATTTTCGAAGTATTTTATTTTTAATGAATGAGGAAAAATTTATTTCATTTTTTCACAGTTGGCACGAAAGTGGTATTTTCGACCTTCCTGAAACTATAGACTTCATTCTGAATCAGACTGGAAAAAGTGAACTTTTTTTTGCATGTTATTCCCAGTCATGTACCCAATTATTAGTCATGGCATCCCTGAAACCTGAATACAATAAAAAAGTAACTTTAGCTCTGAACATGGCACCAATTGTTTTTTTTGGGAATGTTAAAGGAGTTCCGCGGCTGATTTTGAAGATGCTTGCTCCTTCTCAGGTAAACGTCTCAGTAATCGTGACCTTAGTCCCAGTAATCGTGATGCCAATTTTCTTTCTTTTTATTTTATTTGAATGAATGTAATTTCTATTTGCTATTATAAAATGCTAAAAATAAGTGAGTTTTATTATTAAATGTTACTTTTAACACATTTTTGTAACAATCAGTGGCGGCGTAGCATGGGTTGGCACCCGGGCGGTTGCGGTGTGACACTTTGGTTTTGTCACCCCTTATTGCCCCTTATTGGCACCCCTTGGTGCTTGGCACCCGGGGCGGACCGCCCCCACCGCCCCCTACGTTACGCCACCACTAATAACAATATATTCAAACTATAACCAAGTTTCACGATTACTGGGACATTTACCTTATCTCAGTGAGAACAATCTTAGAAATACTTATTAAAAATTTATTATTGAATTTCTAAGTCTGATTTTATACAAATAATAGTATAATATTGTTCTATTATTTTCATCATTTTTTCATACGTACGGTGAGCACTAACTTATCTTTATTATCATAGAGGAGCTTTGATAATATAAGTCACTTCGGCGTAACAGTGTCAGACTTCTGGGTATATTTCCAAAGCTTGTATTTCATAGATAGAGTATTAGGAGTACAGGTTTTCAACAATTTAAGCACATTTTTTGGACTCGACACCAACGGCGTAGATTTGGTAAAACAACAAACTTCTTTTATTTTTGATATTTCCTAAAATTTCTATTAAGGTTACGTAAAAAAAATTGTGATTTTTAGGAAATTGTGCGTAAAGAGCTGGCATACGTTCCTGGGGGAGTATCTACAAAACAATTCACTCATTACATGTTCAATGGCCTTAACCCAGGTAAACGTACAATTCATAAGGAATATTAATAAACTTTTCAATCATATATAAGCAGGATTACAAGAAATAATTTTAAAATATTTTCAGGCATATATTTTTTTATAATGTTAGGAATGAAGAATCCATGAAATTCGCAATGGATTTATATCCAGTCAATTTATTTTTGTTTTTTTAATTATAAAAACTAGAATAAATTCGCAATTCAAGTTAAACGCTTGAAATTTGAAATAATTGGAAATTCAAATGTTTTTGAAATTTTTATTTCGATAAAATGTTATATTTTGCGATAAATGTAATTCATGCAGAAAAAAAGGCAGAAAACTGGAATGCAGAACTTAATAGTTCACAAGACTTTGTTTACAATCGTGCAATTTACTTTTTTTCTACGCAGGTACTTTCCGACAATATGATTATGGAAAAATTGAAAATATGAAAATATATAACTCAACAGTTCCTCCAGACTATCCCCTGGAAAAAGTGACTCTTCCTATGGTCATATTTCAAGGGCTTCACGATTTCTTAGCTAATCCAGAAGTACGAATGAAACAACAAAAAATTTT
Organism: Andricus quercusramuli; assembly: GCA_932178445.1. Classification (NCBI taxonomy): domain Eukaryota; kingdom Metazoa; phylum Arthropoda; class Insecta; order Hymenoptera; family Cynipidae; genus Andricus; species Andricus quercusramuli. The sequence continues at coordinate 36,408 of CAKNXH010053970.1, read as the reverse complement.
TCCAAATCGGAGTAGTCTTTATATTTTCATATAATAGGGTGATTACCAAAAAGTTTACAACCTTTTCTTTGAATAATAAATTATTTTTAAAGTTATTTCAATAAAGTACTAATATCAGAGCACAATTTAGTAAAGTTTTAGAATTTTAGACAAGTCAAATAAATCGTGAAAATAATCATCTTTCCCAAAATTTTTAATGTTTCTATCTGCTCTGCATATATTTTAAAAAGATCTTTTTTTTGTTACATCACAGTGTCATGCCCTGTCACGCGACCTTTAGTATCGTGCAAAATTCATATTCATCACAAATGTAGTCCTTGATATCTAAGTTATTCATGTTCGCTTGGATACCATAAATGAAACAAACTTAATTTAAGCACGCTGGAAATTGTTTTGTTTTTGAAAATCGCATTGTCTTGAATAGTCAACTTTTTGGCAATCACTCAACAAATATTAATTTGTAAGTTTCTTCTTTGCTGAATTGAAATTGAAGTTCTATATTTTCTTTCAGGACGTTGAAATTCTAGTGAAACACCTTCCAAATGTTGTCTGTAGAAGAAAATTCAAGAAATTTAATCACCTTAGTTTTACTTTAACCAAAGGAGTGAGAAAACTCGTCTACGAGAAAATTGCAGACATATTTATCAATTACGAAAGAAACAAAACTTGTGACTAGTGAAAATAAAATAAATTTTGAGTTAAATTGAAAACTTTACAAAACCATCCACATTATTCTCGTTTCCACTTACAACTTTTATTGATCATTTTGATTGATTTATTTACTGATTAAAAAAGCATTCCATTTTTTGCTTCTCCTCGATCAAGTTTATTCCAGAAAAATATTTTAAAAATTGATAACAAAAGCGAAAGCATATTTTTATTCACGATGTGTCTCGGCTGACACGATCATTTTGAGCACAAAAAGAAAAAAATCGTTTAGGCCTTTTTTGAGGAAACTGAAACCTTTTATTATTTTCAGATAGGTAGGTTCATTGAAATTCGATGAAAATTGCCCCTTTCCGGCTATGCTAAGTTGCAAGTAACTGCATAAGAGTGAAAGTGCCCTTAGAAGTCTATTTTCAGTGAATAATTTTTTTAAAAATCTAGGTTTTCTGGAATAATTTATTTCCTATGCATCGCTGGTGAAAGTTGCAAGTTAATTATTTAGAACAGATTTAATTGAGAGCAGATCGTGAAACATTGCTTGAATTTTAATATTACTGAAGCACACATAATGCTCCTAAATTGAAAATTGGCATTATTATACATAATATATATTTTATATATTTGCCATTATATTTTTTCAAATGAGAAATTAAAAACAGCATGTTCAACAATATTCCATAAATAGGTTCATTTTCAGAAGGTCATAATTTCAGTGCTATCGGAGCTACATCATTGTTCTTTATTCAGTGTGCTGAAAATTGAGTTCTATTTTATTAATTTACTGGCAGCTTTTACTAGCGATGCATATAAAATGGGGCATTTTATAATAACTAGAATTTTTAAATAGTTCGCTGAAGAAGGAAAGGATAAGAAAACAATATGCAATATTATCCTAAACGATGAGAGAATAGAACGAGTTGCATGTCGAGGGAAAGTAAATGGCAGCTTACCCATAGGCAGATCGAAACAAGAATGGTTAGAATGCGTGAATGAGAGCCTCATTCGAGGAGATATAAGAAGCCATAGAAATACAGGAACTTACAGAAAAAATGCATAAACGTGAAGGAAGCCAAATCATGTATGCCAGGACAGAACAATGTTGCGACAAATAGTATATATATTTAAGCTAGACCAATCAAGAGCGCCCTATAAACAGTCGTGTTGTGTGAGCGGGATTTCAACGTAGTGTTATCGAAGCGAGCACGAGTGTTTATACCGCGCTCCAGATTGGATCCGCTTAAATATTTTATAACTCAAAAACTGAAACTTCAACTGATTTTTGGAAAAGGAATTTTAGATTTATTTTTTCAAAGTTCATGTAGCCATATAAGTCCGGACACTTAAGTATATATATATATTGGTTTTGGTTCCTTTGGAATAGAACCGAAGAACTTATGACAGAACCACCGAACGCGTCCTCGGGTTGCGGATAGAGGGTCCCCGTACCAAGGGTTTCTGCGGAATACGGTTACAATAATTAATAAGCAGTCGCAAACAATTGTCCAGGGATGGTCCCGAAGGAATAACCCCACAGCGAAGGCGTTACAACCGTGCCGAAAGCTGAATGACACCTGGGTGAGGTGTCTCAAACGGTGACCTGAGATACCGGGCGACCATTCAGAGTATCAGCCTTATTCTTGTACGCGGGGCTCTACAAGGATGGACGAACCCTTTCCCTAGCTGCTCGTTC
>CAKNXH010053970.1:0-33952 GCA_932178445.1 Andricus quercusramuli | reverse complement strand
AATAAGCAGTCGCAAACAATTGTCCAGGGATGGTCCCGAAGGAATAACCCCACAGCGAAGGCGTTACAACCGTGCCGAAAGCTGAATGACACCTGGGTGAGGTGTCTCAAACGGTGACCTGAGATACCGGGCGACCATTCAGAGTATCAGCCTTATTCTTGTACGCGGGGCTCTACAAGGATGGACGAACCCTTTCCCTAGCTGCTCGTGGGAACGACAATGACAACACCAAGCATAGTTGTAGTAAGTGCAGTTCAAAACAATCGAACGCGCAGGGCTCCCGACAATGGGTCGGACAACAATGCCGACCACCCTAGAGTTGGAGGAGCCAATCAAGACGAAGTCATTACGATGAACCGGCGGAATCTCAATAATTTTGGGTGGACGGATCGACTCAATGACGACCTGCTAGAGTGCTACGATAGCAGTATGGCCCCCGAGCGAGAAGGTTACATGACACGACTGCAGGTTCTGTGGTGCGAGAAACACCCAGAGCTCTCGCACTTTTCGCGTCAACGTGTGCGAAACCATGCCGAACAACTCCGAAGAAGGGGCTATGTAAGCGGAGTGCCTAATCTACCAAAGCCAGAACAAGCCGGCAATAGAGAAAGAGAGGCGACACTGAGACCAACTGCGAACAGGCATCCAATAGATGAAGAACGATGCTTCAGGACTCGGAGAAACATCAAAATTCAGGTTTCTCCCAAGCCCAAAGATCTGACTGAACTGGATGATGAGCTTCTTGGAGATTTTTCCGAAGAATCCGACCCCTGGACTATCAATTGTGGCGTGTACAATGCAGCGAGAGCTTTGGCAGATGCAAACCGTAAAACAAAACCAATGGTTGATCATAAGACCAAAAGACAAATACATTAACTCAGCACAAAGATAGGCTGGGCAAGACAGTACACAGTAAATCCCAAGAATAAATTCTATCTTGAAATCGGATAAAAACGCTACAGCACGATTGTCTACTCAAAGATAAAATTTATCTGCCGAAAGATAAAATTTATCTTGCGAAAGATAAAATTTATCTGGCGGAAGATACATTTTTTTCACGAAAATATTTATGTCAAATCCGTGAGCCTATGTAAACTGAAAAGAGCGGCTAGGTTCATCAAAATTCGGTGGGCCTAGATCCAAAATTTTTGGTGGGTCTATGAAGCTTGGAAAGGACGATTATGTTTACTGAAATCCTCGAGCATCAACTGCCTGACTCGACTATTTCCTTGAAAAATTTAAAAATCCTGGCGGCATTCTTTGGTTGAATCACCTTCGAAAATTACGCGAGGGTCTTATCAATAGGGCTGACTTGCTGAACTCTTCGCAGATATTTTGAAAATCCATTTTCCCTTATTACAAGCAACACTTTATTTGAATGATTCAAACCAAAAAACCATTAATCTACACTTACACGATATATAGACTGCACTCAGCTTACCTTATAGTGCTTGTTTACAATTTTAAAAGTCTTCATCAGAGTCGACAGAAACTGAAGGTTTGTCCAACAGAAGTAAAGGACTGAACTTGGCTTCTAAACCCTGGCCGGTTAGAGCTTCTGCGATGCGGAGAACAAGGACACTCAGCCAAGTTCAGTCCTTTACTTCTGTTGGACGAACCTTTAGTTTCTGTCGACTCTGATGAAGACTTTTAAATTTGCAAACAAGCACTATAAGGTAACCTAAGTGCAGGCTATATATCGTGTAAGTGTAGATTAATGGTTTTTTTGGTTTGAATCATTTAAATGAAGTGTTGTTTGTAATAAGGGGAAATGGATTTTTAAAATATTTGCGAAGAGTTCAATAAGTCAGCCCTATTGATAAGACCCTCGCGTAATTTTCGAAGGTGATTTAACCAAAGAATGCCGCCAGGATTTTCAAATTTCTCAAGGTCAAAGTCAAAAAATACTCGAGTCAGGCAGTTGATCCTCGAGGATTTCAGTAAACATAACCGTCCTTTCCAGGTTTCATAGACCCACCGAAAATTTTGGATCTAGGTCCACCGAATTTTGGTGAACCTAGCCGCTCTTTTCAGTTCACAGAGGCTCACGCATTTGACATAAATATTTTCGTGAAAAAAAATTTATCTTCCGCCAGATAAATTTTATTTTTCGCAAGATGAATTTTATCTTTCGTCAGATAAATTTTATATTTGAGTAGATGAACGTGCTGCAGCGTCTTTATCAGATTTCAAGATAGAATTTATTCTTGGGATTTACTGTGTACGCGTCCCGCATTCAGTGTATGATTGACTACATAACATCTGGCAGGACTTTCACTGCCAAGGTTCAAAACTTCGCGCGCGAACTGCGGATCCGTCATCACAAAATCAACAAGTCAAAGCTACTCACCATCAAGCAGCATATTGTTCAGAGTTATTGTCTGACCCACCTCGACTCTTCCAAGACCCTCCAGTTACTGTCGAACATCCGCCCAAACCATAGGAGGTCGAAGCATTTTGGAAAGATGTCTACGAGGTCCAACATCCACTTCAAGAAGACACAAAGAACATAAATAGCTTCGAGGAGCTGTGCAATGCCCTCATAACAGCTGAGGAGGAATGCCCACCTATCACTACCGAGGAGGTGAAAAATTTATTAAGAGGCATGCAGAACTATTCCGCTCTTGGTCCAGATGGTATCAAGACCTTTTGGTGGAAGAAGTTTCCTTCGGCCCACCAGCATCTGGCCCAAATTTTCACCTTATATCTAAAGTCGGAAGAGCCTATTCCGGAGTGGTTGGTGGAAGGGTGCACAGTGCTCCTGCCAAAGACGGGCAACTTAGCTGACCCTAAGAATTACAGGCCAATAACTTGTCTGAACACACTGTATAAGATCTTTAGAGCTATCCTAAATGATAGGATTGTTTGCACAAAAGGACCTGTGTGGCGAGAGATGTATGAACAACGCGGCTAAAAGAAAGGCGTGGCAGGATAGCGGGAGAACCTGATCATCGCTAGACGTGTTTGTAAAGACGCAGCATCCTATCAGCGATTGCTATCGATGGCCTGGATTGATTACCGGAAAGCTTTCGATTCAACCTCCCATATACTTATCATCTGTCTGTTGGAAAGCTTGAAGGTTCATTCACACATCGTGATGTGCATAGAGAGATTAATGCCGCTTTGGAAAACCAGATTTACAATCTCATCTGGAATACATCGTGTGATCACTAACAGTGTCACCTTTCAGAGAGGTGTGTTTCAGGGCGACACCATGAGCCCTCTTCTCTTTTGCCTCACGTTATTGCCACTGTCTCTTGCATTTCGCCATTCTGAAAGGTACCTCTGCGGCAAGCCTGGAGATCGAAAGAATAAGGTCACTCATGTATTTTACATGAACGATCTCAAGATCTATGCTAGGAATCAAGAGAAACTACATCTAGCTCTAAAAATTGTCAAAGGATACACTCAAGAAATTGGAATGTAGTTCGGGTTAGAGAAATGCGTTAAGGTTAATTTGAAGAAAGGAAAACTTAATGGCATCCCCGAAGACCTGAGCTAAACGACAGAAGCCCTATACGACACCTTAGCACTGGAGAGACCTATATATACTTGGGCGTGCCACAGAGCCGCATTCAGGACGTGACATCTATAAAGGATACTCTCCGACGCAGATACAAACGTCTCATCCGGCAGATTTGGTCTTCCGAACTGTTGGCTAAGAACAAAGTATCTGCAACGAACATGCTTGCCGTTCCGGTAGTACTATCCATTCTGAGTGGTTCCATGGAAGAAGAATGAGCTCAGATCCCTTGAAATCGGGACGCGGAAGGTTTTACATATGAACAAAAGTATGCACCTTAAGTCTTCTGTTTCGCGACATTACATCTCACGCCGCCTAGGTGGTCGCGGAATACTGTATCTTGAATGTCTTCACAACAGGATTATTGTGGGTACAGCACATATAGTTGCAAATGGACAACACCCTCTTCTTAAAATGGTCAGAAAACATAAGAAGTAGGCAATGGGGCGTTTCTGTACAAAGCAACGGAGTAGGCTGCTGAAGCACTCGGCCTTGACTTCAATATCAGGGGTGAGCAAAATGCATCAAATGAGTGAAAAAATTCCGCGAAGAGCTCCGCGACAAGAGGATGCACGGCATGTTCCACATAAATGTGGAGGATCAGTCGATGTCGTATGAGATAACGTTAGCTTTCCTTAAATCACCCGGGTTGAAGTCGAGCACGAAGGGTTTCATTTCCGCATGTCAAGATGGTGTCAATTCCACTTTAGCATAACGCCGCTACATTTTAAGCCAATATATTTTTGATGAAAGCTGCAATACGGCACTAAAAGTGCTTTGTTACTATATCTGTCACTCTTATGGCATTAGCCCAAATACCACTCCGCTAAACGCTCCTGGGGAAATAAAGTCAATTGTCGAAAATGAGAAGTGCCGCGTATACTGGAACTTCATATTTTCGATAATTGTTTCCGTTGCGCACTCGAGGCCTGACATAGTTCTTCTTGATTTTGAGAAAGGAACTATGTTCGTTATCGAATTTTCGGCACCAGCTGACAAAAACGTCATAGCCAAGGAGAAATAAAAAAAAGAGAGGTATGAAGACCTCATAAGGGAGTTGCGACGGTTATACCCAGATTATTCTGTTAAGTTAATCGTCTTAATCATCGACGCTCTTGAAGGTGCCGAGGTTTCACTGGTTAATAGCTTGAAAAGCATACCTGCGTGTCAACAAAATGCAGAGACACTTGCAGGGAAAATGCAGAAGGTGATCCTCCTTCGGTCGCTCCGTGTCCTTAGAGTGCACGAGACTTATGCCGAATCGTCGTATTGAAATCGTCGCAGACTGTAACCACTTATCTCACGCTCGCGAGACGTGGTTACAGCTGAAATTTCACCGCGATTTCGCTTGGGCGGGTTTAATTTCTCAGATTAGCACCCGCTCCCAGCGAAATACTGCATTTGACCTTATGACGTCAAAATGAACAATTTCCATACTTATTAGGTGGCTGTATTACTAATATTAAATTGTTTTCAATTTATAAACAAAAAATTTAAAATTCGTGACATTCTTAATTATAAACGTTTGTTTATGGAGATAGCTATAAACATTTTAATAAATAATATCAGCCAAATACTACGATGCTGTGTCTGAAAAATCTGGTTTACAGGGCCTGGAATTCTGCCGTCTTGATGAAGAAACGTAACATTTACCGATTAAATGAATTTACCTGCAAGTGAACTTAAATCGTAATTATACGACTGCCTCGTTCAAAGGGATTACACTTGTAGTATTATCTCATGCCGCTTGCGCTACCACAATTCAGAACTAAAGTAAATGATATCGGGGCCCTGCATTTCCCATTGTCACTGACTTCGCTATCTCATTGAGTTTAGAGATGCGTGGGAAAATTGTTCACGGAATTTTGTTTCCGTGCTTGGGAGAAAGAGGAAAAAATTGAAGTATGGGAGGGGTATAATCCCTTCAAACGAGTCAGTCGTATAATTACGATTTAACTTCACTTAGAGGTGAGTTTAGTTAATCTGTTAATTATATTTCCTGCCTTGTTCTTGGGATAACACTTGTAGACTTTCAGAGCTGACCATTTTCTAAAGTTGATTTTATTTTATCAGAAATAATTAACACGTACAAAACTAATCTAGGAACTCATAACTGAAGTAAAGAAGCTATCAGACTCGATAATTGGTCTATTATAAAATTTTTCAAAGGCAGATGATCATTCTGGCTATCCCGCAGAGTTTTTATTGAATCTTAGGTTTAAACCTTTCTTGAAATCTAAAGAGGTGGATGCCTGTCTAGTGCTATGAGCCGTGAACTGTTTATCAATGCCACATGTAAATAGAACATTTTTAATCCAAAAGCTCGAAATTTGCGCACCTATTGCACTGTAAGGCTTTTTTAAGCCAATAAAAAGTATGGTAGCACTAGACAAGGCTGATACGATCCAGTCCTAGACGTCTTTATGAGAGCTTCGATCTTAATTCCTACTTCGGAAGCTGAGAATACAAATGTATCTAACGGAATGAGTGAAAGGGTCTGAACTCAATGACCTGTACCTAAAGCTAGGAGTATTGCCAGTTTCTCAGTAAGTTTTTGTAGATTAAGTTTATGAAGCGGAAACAATTTCGTAATTTCGTCTAAAACTGGAAGGTTCTAGCATACTTTGATCGAGATGGTTGAAGTCTATAGATTCCCCTGAAAAAACGTTCCGTCACTTAATCAGAAATTCTATTGTCAGAAATAAGGTATATCGGAGACCTAGTCATGTTTAAGGTACTATAAGAGGCTCCACCGTTGAATCGCTCGGTAAGGAAGCTTAAAATCACATTTGTATCTTGATCGAAGACATTGAGATTTTTATCGCTACAATAGGTCCGACAATTCTTCAAGACACTATTTTACTGTTTTATGGTTGAATCTGTTAAAGAAGCCGCCAAGACATCTATTGTTTCCACTGGATATTTTTTCCTCGTATAACTTTCCCGGATAAGAGTCATAGCTGTGAGGTCCATAACGAAACAACTACTACCCCATATGTCTTATTGGTTTTAATCTTTTTCAAAAGTCTTTTAAATCATTGAGAAAGGTGGAAAAGCAAAAAAGAATTGTTCACTTCGTGATATGGTAAAAGTGTCTATCGCTATAGCTTTTGAGCTTTCCTCCAGATGCTCAAATTACTAGAAGATTTTGGTAATGAACTATTTGGTCCGAAAGAAGGTTTCCTGTCCTTGCTTGCTTACCTTCTCAAGCGATTTAACTTCATTAAATTTTTCAGTCAATTTATCTCCAAAAAGAATGGCCTGATTATCTGCCGAAGAGTCCAACAATTCTTTCACTGATTTTGAATATCTTAGAGTAATGATAGCTCTTCTCGCTTTTGGAACTGAGTGATGATGTTTTGGTAATGAGTGTTCCCGCATCTGCGAGCATCTCCAACTGATTTAAGAGGCTAAGTTCCTCTTCTCCCAGTAAATTGGAAACAGCCGATCCTATAGCCGACAATGCAGAACTAGCTAAGCGTTGAACGTCTCGAAAATTTTTGTCGCGTTTTTAGCAACGTCATTCATAGGAAGCTTTACTTCCGGATTTAACTGAGGAGGTTCCAGTAAGCAGTCACCCTTTCTGGGATATTTTTTCAACAATTCCTCCCTGACTTGATCAGTGAGGCCAGCTGTAAGCCAATGTTTCCACCTTGAAACTAAATCTGGATGCTACTTAACCTCTTTTTGTTTGACTGTTGGCGGATTTTCCCCAAGGATATCCAGTTTTTTGGAATCTGTGTTTTTCTCTTTTTCCGTAAGAGTTTCCTTATGTCTGGAGCCATCCGTCTTTAAGACCTTCTCGTTTCCGTTACCTAGAAGAATGAACAACCTGGATTAATCCGGTACTTATGTACAGGCTCACCTGACTAAGGGACAGTCTTCTATCGTTTTAAGAATGAGCTGAGTCATCTCTTTTCATAGCCTTAACAGGATATTCGATCTGGATTTGTCCTGTACTTATGACACAGGCTCACCAGTCGAAGGATCGGACTTCTCTCATCTTAGGAATGAGCAGTGCCGTCCATTTAGGTGGTTTAAATTAACTTACCAGACAGCTTTTTCGGAACAGGCGAGGCAGAGCGAGACGTAGATCGAGTGCGCGAACATGTGCGAGAATGAGAATCTCTACTCTCTTTTCTACGTCTAGGAATTCTTGATTTCGATTTAGTTACACCTCTAGAACTTGAACCTCTGTAACTTTTTGAATTAGAGCTGGAGAAATATCAAGATGACTTGATTTTGCGTTTTTAATTCTCCACTACTTTTAATAAACGGTTCAAATTACTACATTCCTTTGACCTGTGTCTCGAATGACGAATATTTCGTCAAGCTCTTTCAAAATAAAACTGTTTTAAAGGTTTTTTATACCCTTTTTTCACTAATTGCGTAACTCAAGCGGCTTTCAAATACTTTTTTCAAAGTTACGTATCAGCGAATCTCTACATTAATTTTTTTGGGCCAAAGCACTTGATTTGAACAAAAATTTCCCGCTTATCCGGTGTCGCTATTTTATTTTCAGATAGCTACATAATTTTTTAAAGTCAAAAAATGGTCTGGTTTCTTCTCTCGAATGTCACTTGGAATAGGAATTTTTCCCAAAGAATGACAATTCTGGCTTGAAACAGTGAATTTTATAACAGAATGATATACTAATTCTGAGCTGAGGCAGGGAAACAGGTAACTTCGAACATGGAACGGGAAATTACAATTCTGATTCACAAAGAAGGAATTTACAAAAACAATCTTTTGTCCATGTCATAATACGTCGGATGTGGAAAATTCCTAGCTCCTAAAGGTGCTTTATAGCCATGTGAGCTTTTTTCTCAATGAATTAACTTAAATTAAATTAAATAAGATATTGCGCTTTAGCACACGTTTTAAGGGCCTGAAAAGAAAGTTCATGTTCATTACCCAGCATTTTTTGACCAACGGTTCTGGTTTTAACCACACAAAAAAATCACGAGAAATAAAAAATTTCCATTTTGCGGTCGAACTATGCAAGATACGAAAGAAGATGAGAAGACAAAACTTATGCATGCGAAAAGGGTCTCTTAAATACTTTTTAATAGGACGCGTATTTTTTGTACAAGATATATAGAAAAAATGAAGTGACAAGAGTTGTTCAACCAGAAAAGAGCTACAAATTTCTTATGTATCATTTTTCATAGGAAGCTTAGTTTTTGTGGTACATTAGGAATAAAAAATAAATTTTGTTGGAAAAACGACACAAGGTAGGAAAAAAAAATTGATCAACAAAAGTTGTTCACCCCAAAAGGATCTACAAATTAGTTTTCAATCATTTTTTTTTGCATAGGACACGCAATTTTTGCTTCAATTGTAAAAAATAACAATAAAAACAAAAATTTTATGTAAAATATTCTGTAGTTTTTTCTCAAGAGAGTTATATATCAAATTAGGTTTACGACTGAGAACTTTTTGATATTCAATAATATTATAATAGTCATCATTATCTCATGAAGAAAAAATAAAATTTTTGATTCTAATCGCTTGTTTTTTTTTTAATTTAGACAATTGTGAACGTCAGGAATATCCATTTTACGAATTTGTCGTTGTAATTTTTCATATTAAATTTAAGCTGTTTTCTGATAGAATAATTATGAAAAAATAGATTGTAGATATTTTTAGTCGAGTTAGTAATATTACAGGAAAGAATATCATATTTACAACAGTTGATAAGAAAATCCTTCCTAGCGTGTGTATCTCTAATGTCCCAGTTAATGTCGATTCAATTCTTGATGTTGAAGAAGAAGTCCAAATCATATTTTTGCTCAAGTTGGTTAAAAAAAGTCATGTCTAGATACAATTCTAATCCATCTGCAATCAATATATAAGAATCTTTAACATCCGAGAATTCAAAATAGGAGCAAAAAGAACAACATAATGTTGCATCAACTCTATCGGACAAATTTACTAAAAATCTGCAAAGCCCAACGTTTCGGAAATACACCATTTCCATCATCGGGCGAATGAAGAGAAAATAAAATAAAAAGAACAAGTTTGTTAGCCAGCTATTTTGGATAAAAATTCAAGAAGTTAGAGCATTTTACAAAATTTTTGAGAACATTTTTTTTCAAGATTTAAAAACACTATGCACGGCTATTTGTAGTACTCGAAAAGCCGGACAATTTAACCTTACGTCTCTTTTTTTATACCATTAAGCTATTTCCCTATTCGGGGTAGGCGTGACACTACCCGATTCGGGTAGTGTTTCTACGTGGATTATTCGTTACTAGTACTACTAGTGTGGGTTCACCACACCCACGACGGGCCAACAGCACGCAGTATTCCCGAACGGTCACCTACCCAAGTACTAACCGAGAACTGGTGTTTTCAGCGTGGTAACGCCATTTTTGATAAGAAATTATCAGAGTTATAGCGTTTTCAAAATTAAAAAAAAACGGAAATGAACATTTTAAGCCAAGACAACGCACGATATGAAAAAAAGTCAAGGGAAGAAAAACGTTGCTTTTTGGAAGCACTGCAGGATTATCATGAAAACTTGTTGAGTTTTTCTGAAAATTCGAAAATTCAAATTTCGATCCCACAAAAAATAACGAAAAATAGAAAATTACATTTTGCGGTCAAACGACACAAGCTACGAAAGGAATAAATCGACAAAAGTTGTACATCCAAAAATGAGCTACAAATTTGTTATTAAGGGGACCTTCTGATATAGTTCGGGTTTGTAGTGCCTCAACTTCGTGCGCGGATTAAGAAAAAAACTATTCATTGCAGGAACATGAAATTTTAAAAAGGGAGCGTTGGGGATCGATTCTGCAATAAGAAGTGTAGAACATTTTTTGTTTATTTTCGATTCCTCTATAGAATGATTTGTTTTTTATTATGAAAAAGCTCTGTTTTACCATTTTTACAACGCAATTTGCAAAATTTTCAGCTTTTCTTGTTAATTTTCTTTATGAAAAATGATTTAAAAAATTTTTAATCGATTTCAATAGAGTCTTCCTATTAAAAATTTAATGTACTTTAATTTGATATAAATATTTTTGAAATCGGTCAATTCCCTTTCATCATTTTTTAATAAGACGCGTGATTTTTGTTCTGAGTGTAAAAAAAAATATTACAAATGAACAAATTAGATTTTTGGAAAAAAAAGACACAAGGTGAAATAAAATGTTTAATAACAAAATTGATTTTAAATGAGATCTTAAAATTTGCTCTTAACCGTTTCTTCTCACGAGACACGTGATGAGAATGTTTTTGTTAAAGCCAAAGGAGCTTTAACAAAAGAGAATTTACAATCAATACATTTCAGTTGTTGACGATTTGATTTTTAATTTTGAAAGTCCTATGCAAAAAAGAGGGAAGTGTACAATGACCGAGCGCATAGCGCGAAGCGCGAGATCCAACAGGCGCGCGCCCTAAGCACGTTCAAACTTGCGAGCCGCATGCGCGGCGCGCGATGAGAATCTGCCAACGCGGCAGGCAAATTTTTTTGTTATGGAAACAAGTCAATAAAAATACGTCTGTTTTAATGTCAATGAATATTATAGATTGTAATAATATAAATTTATTGAAATGATACATTTTTCATGGAAGCTCAGGAAAAAAATTAGTGAAAAATAAGAAACAAATATTGAAGTAATCATGGAAAATAAAACTTGTACATTTTTTGAAATATCTGAATAAGCAGCCAAAGACCAAAGTACAGGAATAAATATAGTATACATTTGATAGAATAGAGTTAGACATAACGTAGAATAGGCCGCATTTTAAAAATAATTGAGTGCCAAGCACGAGATACGTGATGAGAATGTGTTCGTTAAAGCCGAAGGAGCTTTAACAAAAGAGAAATCACCAAATAACGATTGTGGTTGATCAAAGATGATCACGCTTACGCAACGGAAAATAGTCTATATCGTTTTGTATCCAATACTAGTAAGTATGGCAAGCGCAAACAATTTGTCATCAACATACCACGTGAATTCATTATCAAGTGACTAGCTACTGAAAAATGTTTGAACATAATTTTTTTTTCACATTACGTATGTCATACAATGCAGTTCACCAACGTAGAATGTCGCAAGGTGAGTTATACATTATTGCATTCCTTCAACGTGCGTTACTTGTGTCTTCAACAACAAAAATGGATTTTCAACAAAGTATACAGGGTGTCCTCAAAATTTTTTTAGATTTTGAATCATTCTCACATTTTCTAATAAGGTCAAACAAACAAACCAACCTATCTCTCAGAATTTCTGTTACATACTTGTAACAAAGCTATCAAAAACTCAACACACGCAAAACCCAGAACAATTTTTTTCTTGAGAATTTGTTGACAAGATTTAAATAAAGAAAATATACTTTCTAACAATAAAAGTCACTCCCTTGGATTTCTATCAAAATTTTTTGTATCTCACTTGTAACAAAACTAAGAACAAATCTTAACACTCGCGAATCCCAGAAATTTTATTTTCTTACAAATTTTTAACCAATACCAGCGTAAGAACAATTTTTCCAACAGAAAAGTTACTTTTTTCGACTTCTCTTAGAATTTCTGCTACATACTTCGTAACAAAAGTCAAAAACAACTAAAAATTCAAGAAACCCAGACAATTTTCTGTCTTGAAAATTTGTTACAAATCTTCTTTTTTTAGAACACACATTTTTTAACAAAGAAAGCCATTTTTTTAACATAGATAAGAGTTTGTCGTTCAATGACAAACCTCTTCAAAGTATTTTCCTCAGCGAACAACTATTCAACAAATGTTTACAACATAGATTTTTTGTAAATCATGAAAAGTGTCAATAATTTTCAACTTCTATGACACTTATTGATTTTTAGAAAATATACAAGAGGTTCTCGTTAAAGTAAAACCTTTTCTGCTTCCTTCTTCGATAGAAAAACTACCCAACAAAAAATTGTGAATCATAAATTTAAATCAGCGACATAAAGTGATGCAGTATTTTCTGGAAGCGAGAGAAGTTTCACTAACTTAATGACTTTGGGTGACCTTTGGCCTATTTTAAAAAATATTTTAGAGTTTTTCATCAAAGTAAAACCTTGTCGCGTTCCTTAATAGAGAAGCTAACCAAGAAACTTTTGAATCATAAATTTAAATCATGCGACAGGAAGTGATGCAGTATTTTCTGAAAGCGAGAAGAAATTTCATTAAATGTTAGCTTTACCGACCTTTGGCCTTTTTTGAAAAATTGCAATTTTCAACATAATACATGAATTTTCAATTTTAAAAGTTAAATTTTTCACTATAAAAGATACATTTTTAACCAGAAATAAAATAGTGAAATTTTCAGTGGAAAAATAATACTCAACCAATAATTAGCAAAATTAGGCGCCGAACGCCTAAAGGAAGGGTTTCGTATCGTATCAAAACGTTTAGTTAAGTCTCAACAGAATCAAAAAAATATATTTTTATATTTTGTAACAAAAATTTTATTGAAAAAAATTGTGTAAGCAAAAATTTATGAATACAAATTTTTGAATTTTTTTTCAATAAAAAAAAATGAACAAATTTTTAAAATTATTTCTTGAAATTATTTTACATGAAAAAACTTAATCAAGTCGTTGAAATCTCCGCATGGCAAACTTTTCCTCCCCCACTCCACCTACTTTCCCCTCTCCTCACTTCCCCTCTTTGGGAAAAAGTACGACGGACGGAAGGACACCCGACAGAAACTATAAGGGTTTCAGCCCAGGGCTATCAAACCCTAAGAGAAACGAATTTTCAGTGGAAATGGTAAATTTTCAACCAAAGTGATGAATCTTTAACGAACAAAAAAAAAAGAATTTTTTTAAGAAAGTATTTCAACTTTCAACCAAATAGTTGAATTTTAGACCAACAAATAGGATTTTTTAACAAAACAGTAGCATTTTGAAGAAAATAACTAAATTTTCAATAAAAAAATAATAGACATATAAAAGGAGAATAAGGGAATAGGGGAAAGAGCATGAAATCTGTTGGACTCCGCAGTCCAAGGTCAAATCTACAAAATCAGCTTTATACTCTGCAAAACCTATCTGTTTATACGTTTTTGGGGTCGCTGAATCCAAATTCGGTGTCTGTTCACACCCACCTTGGACTGACATTGACACTGACCTGATGGAGTCAAACGGATCCCGGATTCGGATTCAGCGACCCCAAAAACATATAGATACTATGGTCTTGTCGTTCGGACCTTCCGCACTACTTTTTTTTTCGTAGGGCAGTGTGGGCTGTGTAATCGCAGATTCCTCGAAAATCGGGGACTTCTAAGGCCCATAACTCAAAAACTAATCATAGGATCGACTTGGGCCCATGGAGACTTTTTTTCAGCACGCCGAGAACATCGCTTTCTGAAAGTTTCAGCCAATTTGACGGACTGATTATTTCCATTTCTTTTGTGCGGGGTCCTTTGAAACTTATTTCCAAACTCATTAACTTTTTCTTCAACTGTGCGGTTGCAGGGGCATATTTCGTAAAAGCCACGAACTTTGTTCAAACATCAGGAAAAGTACGAAACGTTATCTAAGTTCGAAACGATATTTTTACCAGACCCCTCCCTCACCACCCCCTTGTTACAAACCGTATATTTTGGCTTGACCCTCTCCATCCTGAAAATTGTAACCTATACCGTTTATGGACGGTCGTTTATTTTTATTCGCACTTGAAATCTGATAAATAAGACTACTGTATGTTCACAATTCATGAAAGGATGTTATTAATTATTTTATAATGATTCATTAGTATATTTCATCAAAAGCTTATCTGCTCGCTGACAAGAGTTTTGACGTTTGTTTGGTATCGAGGAACCATTTTTGCCTAAAAGCATCAAACTTACTCCACAAAAAGTTGCAGTTTCTGGAACTTCAGGTGAAACTGAAAGTAGTAAAATAACCTAATCTGAATTAAATCTTCTAAGTATTTTGTTTAATGTATCAGAAAATTTTCATCTAATTTGTTCACAGTTGGCACAAAAGTGGTGTTATCGACATTCCCGAAACAATAGATTTCATTTTGGAACAGACTGGAAAAAGTGAACTTTTTCTTGTATGTCATTCCCAATCATGCACCGAGTTCTTTTTCATGGGATCTCTAAAACCTGAATACAATGAAAAAATAAGTTTAGCTCTGAACATGGCACACCTGTTCTTTTTGGGGATATTAAAGGACTTAAATGGCTGCCAATAATGGTTTTCGGTGGTTTCATCTAAGTGAGAACAATCTCAGAATTAGTTATTAAAAATACACTTTTGAATTGCTAATTTTGATGTTCTACAAACAATAGTTGGTTATTATTTTGATATGCTTATTATTTTCAAACACTTCTCATAATCGCTAATTCATATTTATTATTATAGGAGATCTTTGTTAATGTAAGTCACTTCGGCATAATAGTGCTATTTTCAGGGAGTCGTAAGAAAAGAATTTGTACACATTGCTGGAGGATTTTCTAGAAAAAATTGGCTCAATACAGTTCTGGTGTCATTAACCCATGTAATCGTACAATTTATAATAAATAATAATAAACTTTTTCATTATTTGAAACTAGGGGAACAAGAAATAATACATAAATATCATATAATATATCATTATAATAACTGGAATCAATTCACAATTCCATGGAGAACATTAAGGCAGGAAATT
This sequence comes from Andricus quercusramuli, assembly GCA_932178445.1. Classification (NCBI taxonomy): domain Eukaryota; kingdom Metazoa; phylum Arthropoda; class Insecta; order Hymenoptera; family Cynipidae; genus Andricus; species Andricus quercusramuli. Next base: position 18,802 of record CAKNXH010053970.1, on the reverse strand, counting down.
TAAATCCATAAATTAATAGTTTCATAAGAGTTTTTTTGCAAGTGTGTTAATTTACTTTTTTTTTTCTACGCAGGTACTTTTCGTCAATATGATTATAGAAAAAGTGAAAATATAAAAATATATAACTCAACAGTTCCTCCAGACTATCCCCTGGAAAAAGTGACTGGACCTATAGTTATTTTTCTAGGGTTTCAAGATTCCTCAGCTCCTTCAGAACACAGTGGTCGGGAAGCAAAAAAAAAGTCTGCTTGAAACACCTGAGAAAAGTGAATGTGGCATGCTGTTTTCGGTACCTAGGAGTTCTCAAAAAATCATTGAGATAAAGCTGAACAGATCCTTTCCGCGAGAAAATCACTTTTTTTGTTCAGTCAAAAGTACAAATAATCGGTTTTTTGAGAATATCTCCTCAGAGATGTATTTTATCACAAAAGTTGTTCCTGTATGATTTGTAGAAAATTAAATTATCTTTCGAACTAGCCCCATAATTTCAAGAAATATGTATTGGTTGCCGAGATAGAGTGCATATCAGTAGGCCATAAATACCGAAAATCGATTTTCGGGAACATCTCCTAAAGGTTGTACCTAGCCACTAAAGTACTTCACACATGATATGTAGAAAATTTGATTACCCTCAAAGTGAGCCCTTGAACATTCGAAAATGTTCAATAGCCACCGAGATAGAGCGTCTCAACGTGGATCCTTTTTGATCATTCTTCACGAAAATCGTTGAAAATCAGTTTCTTTCACAATTTCTCATGTCTCAAGGTCCTAAAAAAAGTCGAATCAAGATCTGAAGAAGGTCTATTCGCATGAAAATCATAGACTCAGTTAAGTGGATTATTTCTATTCAAGGAATACAGTATAACAATATTATCTGACTTGTGTTAATATTTCTTGTATTGTGTGGAGCCATTTTTTTTTGTGTTTCGAGGATAAAATTCATATGGAAGTCTGGAATAAATTCTAAGAACTACATATACTGAAAATTTGTTTACTTTCTGCAAGGTATTTCATTCCATTCGGTGAAGATGTGGAACCAAATTACATATATTTTGTGAGTATAATTTTCATTATTATTCCAAAAAATCACATCATGACGACGAAACCAGACCATAAGAGCAATCACGCGGAGAATAGAAAGAAGGTATGTGGTCCTTGTGGAAGAAAAATTGTAATTGGCAAGAATAAATTGGATTCCTTTAAAATAACAAAGCGCCTCGAAAACTTGATCAAGGATTTAATCAATAAAAAATATAACTTGACAGATGACAGATTCCCACTCAGAATTTGTACTACGTGTCGATTCACTCTCGCTGAACTCGATAAGAATAATAAAAAAAGGCCTCTTCCAGACATTCCTAAATACGAAAATATTTTGTTAACAAGAATCACAAGGTCCAATCAATTAAATGATGATTCTAATTATCTTGACTGCAATTGTTTGATATGGTTGACTAGTAGATAAAAGGGCCATACAAATATGAAAATACCAAAAATAAAATAATGTTTAGTAATGTCATTGAATCACGTAAAAAACGCTTACAACAAACTGGACGAGGCAAGAGTCATGTTTGTGAAAAGCGTGAGCATGTAGCACGTAAAAATGTGACAAGTTTATTGTATAGATTTTCGGAAGGAAAGAAAGAGTTCATAGCTTCAAAAATCATCGAAGATAAATTAGAAATTAAAAAATCAAAAAATGAAATTGTGTTTAGTACTAGAGGATGAAAAAAGACGTTGGAGTTTAAGGAATTAAAAAATGACTTCTTTTCCTTTAGAAGAGTTAGACAACTTTCAAATTAATACCCATCTTTCTGCTCATCACATGAAAATTAGCTTCATTCATTAGACATTCTGCTGGCAGAAAATCTGTACCAAGTCATTATGAAAATCACATGAAAGGAAAATCGCAATCATTAGAACTAGTGTATGACACCTAAAAAGTTTCGGAATTGTTTTGTTTTTGAATTCAGGGGGAAAAATAAAAAACTGCTTTCGATCTTTTACTTAACTTTATCAGACTGCGAAAAGAGCATCCCGAAAGATGCAATCTCATCCGATGAAACCCCTCATCAGTAGTGCGGTGCGTCCCCAAAAACGAAAATATGGACACACAAAGAGTTGTATAACTTTTTTATTCTTTGAATTAATGAAAAAACAAGAAAATGCTTTCGAGCTATCACTCAGGTCTATCTCATAGTGGAAAGAACACACAAAAAGATGAAATTACTTCATAAAATATTCCAAACTTGGATTTTAACCCTCTTCTGAACCGAACTGGACCGTAATATTTAACAGAAATATGAGTTAGGTTGAAAAAATTAATTTAGGGCAATAAATTGCATTTCAAAAATTTGGCATTCACGCCCGTATGCAGTGTGCCCCTTCATTTCACATTCAATTCAGTGTCATTTCATATTCCTCGGAAATCACTGACCACATCGAAAAATGGGGAGGAAAAAAATTATTCTTTTTATTTTGATGTTCAATTTACTAAATTTCACCTCCCCTAGGGACTGTAACACCTAATAGTTAGTGAAGAGGCTCAAGCATGTGGGACATGGGTGACAAAAGGACCTCGGCCTGCATGCGTATGGATATGAATGAAAGGATCCCTATAAACAAGCTCTTCTGGGTGAGAGGAAAAAGGATCCCTATAAACGGGCTCTCTTGGAATGTGTGATTACGGTATGGCAGAAGGGTGAAAGAGCCTAACTATAACGGGCCTTCTGGATGCCTGGGTCGAGGCCCCTGTCGGACAGATTTACAGTTTTTTAATCTAAACAGGAATGACCTGCGGGCCTCATCATAGCGACTAAGAAACAGCCCTCCGTTTGTTATAGTGGTCTGCAAGCAGATATTTGAACATTGAATGTCTCACTCAATGTGACCACCCCCCTAAGCCGTGGGTGTAGAGTGATCGTGCTCATGTCACTTTGGTACCTAGGGGTTACGAAGGTGTCCTAACCGCCTCTCGGAGATACCGGACGACCTCCTCGAGTAAGCAGTCTTACCCCTGCATACGGGGCTCTGCAGGGGCGGACCTTTATCTCCCTAGCTTATCATGGGATCAAAATGAACACGCAAAAAACCAAAAATGAAAAAGGAGGAGGAAGGAAGGTGGCGGAGGGGGAGAGGGGTTGGGCCTTAAAGGGTCTAACATAACCTTTTTCTCCCCATCTGTCTCTCCGGCAAGCCAAATTCAGGTGACGGCTGTGCCCCCAGCTCCCTCGGAAGCTGAGGGATTGGCAGTCCCTCTGAACGAGGCTATGGTATTAGAGAGGACAATCGATCCCCCAATAAGAGAAGACGCATCAACAGTACCCAGGAAAGGAGACCGAGGGGGCAAGCGCAGCAGGCTAGTAGAGCAGCTGCGAAGGCTAGAACGTCGGCAGCTAAAGGGCCGACATCCAGCACTGAGGCCCAGAAGAGAGGTAGGGGTTCAGAGGGACCCCAACGGAGATGGCTAAGCCTTTGAAGAGGCACAATGCGGTCCAGCAGCCGACAAACAGAGAGTCGTCGGGAGCTGGACTAAAGGCCGCTCAGAGGACTAACCCCCTGATGATTGTGGTGGCCGACACCAACTACCCGGACTCGTTGCTGACTACGGAGCAGTACGAGATTTCCAGGAAGGCTCCAAGAAGGGCGCTCGAAAGAGGGTCCTTAGATCAATTGCCAAAATTCGTGACCTGCTTCTGCAGGGGAGGGGTCTTCGTATTTTTGGCAGCCGACCTAGCGGCTAAAGCTTGGGTATTCAAAGCAGTGTTCAAGACACAGTCATAGGAAGGTGCGTCTATTGAAGTGGGTGGGGTTGAGTTTGCTCCAGCAGATGGATTAGGGGGGGCTGGTCTTTTTGTTACAGGGACCCTAATGCGGCCAAACCAAGGGCCTGCATCCCGGCAAAGGGAGTTAACGCTGTTCCGCTGCTTGAAATATGTTCAAGAGACCTGTTGTGATAGCCACGGATCTCAAAGGAATAGGGCGGCTAGTTCTGGGATCGGCTTATTTTCCTGATGACAGCGATACCGACCCACCAGGGAATGTACGTACTTATTAGCGATGCTAATTCCCACCATAATTTGTGGGGCAGCACGGACATCAACTCAAGAGGTAATGACCTACTGGAATACCTAATCACCACTGATTTAGATATTCTTAACAAGGGAAACACCCCGACGTTCCCGACTATCTGCATCAGTAGTTTTAGGGATAACATCAAGAAGCGGAGGGTTCTAGATGAACCCACTCTCTCGGATCAGTCACAGATAGAGTTCGTGTTGGAATCTGTGGTACCCGCTGGCCCTAACTGGGTCAGAAATACAATAAGAATGGATTGGGATCAGTTTTCCACGGAACTAAGATGTGCACTTTCAGAGGTTCCCAGATCAATTCGAGGCGTGGATACCCTGGAGATGGAGGCCAAAACTTTCACGGAAGCCATCAAAGCTACTTATGAAAGTAATTGTCGATCTGCAAGAGTTCGGAAGGCTGGGGAGACACACTGGTGAAATGGGAAACTCGATGAGGTTCGCAGGGAAACCAGAGAGAGGTTCAGACGTGCCAGTACTGGCAAAATGAAGGAACTATGGACGTCATTCACAACAATGAGGGACGAATACAGGGGTGCAATACGTAAGGCAAAGCAGGAGAGCTGAAACAACTTTTGCACAGATATCGAGAAGGAAGCTGTGGCGACTAGACTGGATAGGCTGCTCTCTCGAAATCCGGAAGCTATTCTCGGAACTCGGAAATTGCCCGGAGGGCGATACTCAGAGTCGGACGGGGATACCTTGGATGACCTGATCAAGACAAATTTACAGGCTTTTTTAGGTTTGGAGAAAAGGAGACGACACCTCAGAGGCAAAAAAAAGTCAACTGCGGACCAACTGGGTCCGAAACGGCGGCTGGCCAACGAGATCGTCACCCCCGCCAGGGTCAGGTGGGCCCTGAAATCTTTCAGTCCTTACAAGTCTCCTGGACCACATGACATATATCCAGTCCTCTTACAGAGGGCTGGAGAGATTATCATAGGGCCAGTAGTGAGACTTGCTAAGGCTAGTCTGACGTTGTGAAATGTCCCGACGGCATGAATGGGTACGAGAGTAGTCTTTATTCCGAAAGCAGGTAAGATGGATTATACCTCACCCAGGAAATGCTGGCCTATCAGCATAACATCTTTCCTACTAGAAACAGTGGAAAGACTTGTGGATAGATATATCCGCGATAAGATCTTGTCAAGTAGGCCACTTCACAAGGAGCAACACCTATACATGGCTGGTCACTCGACGGAGACGCCTTTAAGTGGAGCAGTGAACCTAATTGAAGGCAACTGAAGGAGAAAGACCTCGCGATTGGAACCTTCATGGACATCGAAGAAGACTTCAATAACACTTCTGGAGAGGTGATCCAGGTGGCCATGTTTACACATGGCGTGCCTATTGTAGTCGTGGAATGGACGTGCTACATGATGGCCAATAGGAATCTAACTATGATTAAGGGTGATGCCACTCTATGTGGAACCATTGACTCGGGATGTCCGCAGGGAGGAGTTTTATCGCCCTTGCTGTGGTGCCCAGTAGTGGATGAATTGCTTTATCTACTTTCGAGTCAGGGCTACCACGTCATAGGCTATGCGGACGATATACTGGTAGTCGTGCACGGCCAGCATCTGGATGCGCTCTTCGGATTAATGCAGCAAGCACTGTTGATAGAGGATGCATGGTGCAAGAAAACTTTATTATAGGTTAATTCGAGTAAGGCAGACGCGTTTGTTTTCACCAGAAGGTACTAGTGAGGAGCCACGAGTACATTGAAACTTGGAGGACAACAACTCGAAATCAAAGAACGGACTAAATATCTAAGACTCATTCTGGATGAGGAGTTGTTATGGAACGGGCACCTGGAAAACGAGTGTAAGAAGCTAGTAACGACTCTATGGCTCTGCAGGAGAGCCATAGGGAAAAGCTGGGGCTTGTAACCAGAGACACTATGTGGATCTATACAGCAATGTTGCGACCCAGACTAACCTATGCGGCGGTGGTCTGGTGGAGCAGGGTCGAGTTGTCCACTGAGAAGTCTCGACTGGAAAGGATCAGGGGACTGATTTTGAGAGGCGTCACTGGAGCCTCGAAGTCGACACCCACAATGACACTGGGGGACTAATAGGTGTAGAGCCCCTCCATCTTACCACCAAGGCCGTTGCTGCAAAGGCGGGATGGAGGCTAAATTCGGTAAACGACAGAAGGATCTCGACAGCAGTGAAGATCCCAGTCGACATCGTGAGGAGGCAGATCCTGAACATGCCCAGGGACAAAATGGTCACTCGCTACCTCTTCGACAAGGATCATCGAGTTAGCCTATCCACGAAGGCGGAATGGATTAATGGCGACGCACACCTGCCCAGTGCTGGAGACAACTGGTTTACAGATGCATCCAGGAACGAGCAGAATGCAAGAGCCAACGTATATCGTAGAAGGAACGGAATGGGCCTCACAATCGAGATGGGGTCCTACGCCACAGTTCTACATTCTGAAATTATGGCACTAGATATATTAGCGACGGAAAACGGAGTCACTCTGCTATGGATCCCTGGACACAGCGGTATCCATAGCAATGAGATATCTGATAGGCTAGCCAAGCTAGCAATAGGAAAAAAAATTTACTTGACCCGAGCCAGTTGTGGCTATTTCCAGCAGGTCAGTCACTGAAGAAGTTAACAGTTGGCTGACTGAGGAACATCAGAATGAGTGGGATTTGGTCTCTGGTTGCAGAAAAGCCAAAACACTCTTGGACTTGAAGCTTAACTTTAACCGAGTAAGGGAAATACTCAAGCTCGAGTGGAATGAAATCAAAATCTTAACAGAAATGTTGCCACAGAAATACCAACAGAAATACCACAGACATAAAATTTAGCGTGCCCCCTGTCGTCTGTGCGGAAAGGATTGTGTGACATCTACTGACATCCTTTGTTACTGCCCTGCGGTTTCGGGGAAACGTCTAATACTCACAGGCAATTACTGCTTCAGTGAGTCAGAGATATCAGCCAACAGCGTGGCTGCGGTCCTCTCCATATGGAGAGGGCTATGGGGACATGCTTAGGCTCACAAAGGGATGCAACGGGATTACCCAATCGTCAGGGGCTGTTACGGTCTCAGCCCAGAAATAATAATAACAACAACACAATCAATGTTAATCAAATTGACAAATCTGTATATACTATAATCTTATTCGTTTGAACAGGCCGGTTAAATACAACAATCGAATGGTCTGAACATACCAAATAAATCGAGTACCTTAAATATTATTCTTTCCATTTTATTTGAAAAAATTTTGTTTACAGGGCGTGGCATTACTGCCAATACTTTTTAATTCCAATGATATTGATTGAATTAACCTTAATCTTATTTGTAAAAAGGGATGTATTTCATAAAAATCGATTTATAAATTCTTTTCCCGTAAATATAATGAAAATTGCAGAAAAACCACATCTAAAACGGTTTTTGAGAAAAATATATTAATGAGATAAAACTTGTTCTAACCTAATCCGCCTATAAACCTAATCAATAATGGGCTCTATTTAGCTCTGCAATCCCTCAAAATGTCATGAACATAGCTCAACTTACTTTCTAGTCATTATAAAAAGGTATCGTAAAGTATACTAGCGTGTCCAAAAAAGTTTGATTTTTAATTTTGCAAACGCTAACTTTTCAAATTTTTCCTTTTGATGAAAAAATACTGCTATACATTTTCTTTAATTTAAAACATTTAAGATGCTCCGCCAGGCCATTTTAGGTCTAAAAATGAATTTAATTAGTTTTCAATTTTTGAGAAATAGGAATTTGAGGCTAACAAATTCTTTCACATAGAAGAATTATGTTTTATTTATTGAAGATTGAGTAATTTAATTACCGTTCATTAACAGTGTAACGTAACTACTACAGAAACACCATGTTATAGACTATCCATAAAATTTACTTCAAGTGGGTTCTGAGTATAAAACACTTTTGAAACCTTTATTATGGAAAATGAATATGTAGCATTTTATTTGAAAAAGTCATTTTTTATAACAAATACGAGTAAGGTTCAGGGAAATAAAGTTTGGTGGGCATCCTATTTACAAAGATTATCGTAAATAATGGTTTTCAAATCGATGGATAATTTTTCTCAGTACGGTAGTGTCTTAACATAAAGAAGAAGGTTAATTTTGTAAAACTGTTTAATGACAAAAATATATCACTTCTTTATTTAACGTGTAAGCTCATTTACATAATTGAAGTCAGGATATTTCGTTTTGCATAGTAAACTCATAAGTGTGACAATCGCTAGTAATTTATTATCAACATATGTACATACATTACGTACTACTTCATTTGTCTGAAGCACAAAAACTCAATTTTCTCTCTATACAAAAACTACTTTTACAATATCTACTGAAATACTACTTCATGCAATACAGTTCGCAAATTATCGCACGCTCGGTAATATATTATTGCATTTCTTCAATTTACGTTACTTGTGCTACTTAAGAGTTACACTTTTCAAATAAAAATTACAAAATTGAATATAATCTGTCAAAATTAAATTAATTTGGAATTCGCAAAATGAAGATCTCAATTGTACTGCAATTACTCACTTATATAAGTATTTTTCTAGTGTCGGCTCTTCCCGAAGATATGAGCAAAATAATTGTAAGTAATAACAAAATGAATTATAGTACATATACATAATACGATATGAATTAGTTAAAAATAAAATAAACATCTTTTAACGATTTCAAATATCAAATAGAGGCAAATGATTACTGATGACGGTTACCCATTTGAGGAATATAACTTGACAACGCAAGATGGTTACTTTCTTAAAATTCATCGTATACCAGGCGGAAAAAGCGAAAAAATTACTAAACTTCAACAAAATAAGCCTATTGCTTATCTCGTCCATGCCCTCATACAAAGTTCCATAGATTGGGTTATTACTGGACAAGATGTATCCTTGGGTGAGATTCTTTGAATTATCAACTTCAAGAAATTTATCTACGGCGTAAAATCCCTCCATTAAACAAAAATGATCAAAAATGTGTATTGAGGTTAAAAGAAAGTATTTATTATTGCAAACGAATCATTACGTTTGACTTTTTAAGTAAGTAGTTGAGCTCGCGAATCAATAATATGAATTCTCATCGATACATGTAATAGTTTATATTTCAACCAATCAATATATTTCCATTTCAAATAAAAAATATATTTTCTCGACCAAGTTGAATCTTCAACAAAAGAAATAATTATTACTTAGAAAAGATCAATTTGCAAGCAAAGAATATAATTTTCAGCTACAAAATATACACTTTAAACCCAAAATAGAATGGTTACATTTTCAGTTAAAATAATTAATTATTTAATTCAATTAATTATTAATTAATTTTCAATTCAAAAAGACGAATTTTCTACAAAACAGTCGAATTTTCAAACAAAATATATGAATTCTCAACGAACCATGTAATAGACCATATTTTGACCAAAGAAATTTTAATTTAAAATAAAAGAACAGATGAGTTCAATAAAAATGAAAGAATTTTCGGCAATTTAGTTAAATCTTTACCGAAATGGATTAATTTTCAACCGAACAGTTGCGTTTTCAACGAGATAGAATGCATTTTTAACCGAAAAATTTTATGTACTACCAAACAAGACGGATTTTCAACAGCATATATGAATTTTCAACGTAGTAGTTGAAGTTTAAACTATAAAGGTTCATTTTTTAATTAAAAATATCAATTTTCAACCAAAAATGTAATAGTTATATTTTCAGTTCAAATAATTGATTCTCAACCAATAAAATCGAATTCTCAACAAACTGGTTAATAGTTAACCCGGTAATAGTTCTGATAATAACTTAATATAACCTAATGATAACTTATTATGTTATTATCAAATTGTGCGATTGCAGTGGCATATTTCGTGATCATTTTCCCTCACCTCTCCCTGTTGCTAACCGTATATTTTGACTTGACCCCCTTCATCCTTAAACTAGTAACGTAGGGTAGGGCGGGATCAAAAGTGCCAAAATTTACTTCTTATAATACTGTGACCAGTCGAAATTATTGCCTTAGGTTTTGCCTTAAAATATATGTAATAAGTGAAAGTTTCAAATTATAATCATAATAACTTTACATGCATTCCAACATTTATATGCACCAACATAAATAAAACGAATTTTTCAATTTTAAATTGCACAGAAGGAACTCACAGTACATAGAAACAAAATAATATAAGTGACGGCTGATATGCTGCGAGACTTATTCACCGTCACTTTCGCAATTAATACAGATGAAAATTTTTGATTGCCGGTTCACAACATACTTTACATGAGTCCAGTTTTTGCATACGTGACACTGGATCCATTGCTCGCCGCACAGAAAAAACAGAAGATAAACCTTACATCGATTTCCGACAAAAGATTCTTTGCAACAAAAATTAACATCACTGGATAAACTTTACACAAGTATCGGTTAAACTTTCTTTTTTATTCCATGACAAACACATGTATTTTGAAAGACGCGAAGTTGGCTGAACAAGACTTTATTTCTCTAAAAAATTTCCTGTGCTATGATGCTTTCAGAATAAGCTTTACAACTGGCAGACGATACTAATTTTTTTTCGATAGCTAGTTATTGTGAAATATTCTAATCCCATACAAACTCTTGGGTAAAAAGTGCCGCTTTGCAGTTTTTATCCCAACACGTTCCCATTATTTACAATAAACATTTCTGAAACAACACAAAATATTTTTAACAGCAAGCAACCTGCACTACAAGAATACATATTTACGTACCAAATTACACCTACTTCATGATAATGATACGGAAGAATAAGCGTTCTGCACAAAAAAAAACAGTTTTTAGCGGCTGCCAACGGCTATCAGGAGTTTATGGTGAATCGAAAGTCGACGGAAAATGTCAGGTCGAGTAATAAATTTTTTTGTGTTATCGTATGTGGCATTTTTCACCTGCGGCACTTTTGACATCGCTCTGCCCTATATAGTCTATGGGCGGCTCCTTACTTTTATCTGCACATAGTTAATTATACAATTGTATGTTCACAATTTAGAAGAGCATATATTTATTCATTTCACGATGATTAATTAGCATATTTTATTAAAAGCTTATCTGCTCGCTGACAAAGGATTTGACGTGTGGTTGGGAAATAATCGAGGAACAATTTTTGCCCAAAAGCATCAAACTTACTCAACAGAAAGTCCCAGTTTCTGGAACTTTAGGTGAAACTAGAATAATTAATAAAATAACTTAATACAAATTACATTTTAAAAGTATTTTATACACCGCAGGCATGATTCGCGCGTAGTACGTGTCTGTGTTCAGAAACTTAAGTAGCCATTTATGGGTCAGTGGTGGAAGCAGTAAAATAATGGCCACATTATTGTACTGTACAATAATGGGGCCGTTATTGTACTGCTCCCACCACTATTCACTATTCATTATTGTTCACGTATCATTGGAGCATTGAAGCAATACTCACCGCACAGAAAAAACTAAGTGTAATCTTCATCCGGATTTCGGGGTAAAGATTACCTGCAACAAAAATTACCCCATGTGGGTAAACTTTACCCGTACATCTCGGGTATTCTTCTGTTTTTACCTACGTTGGGAGAGTAATTCTCAATGTTTACCTCGAAGGCCTTGTAAACTTTATATCGTCTGCTTGCAACCAGTAGCACACGAGATTGAACCAATGCACCCGGTGTAAAGAAAACATCTTCTCCGGGGAAGTCTGGCTTTTATAGTACTTTAGAGTCCCTGGAGTAAGTTCCTCGAAGATACGAGATCCAACGAGTACTCTAGGTGTAAAAAACACATCTCCTGGAAAGTCTGGTTTTTACAGTACTTTAGGATGCTTGGAGTGGGTTCCTTGAGGACATGAGATATAGCCAATGCTACAGGTGTGAAAAACACACCTTTTTGAAAAAGTCTCTTTTTGACAGTATTGTAGGGTTCCTGTAGTAAGTTCCTCGAAGACAAGAGATTAAATGATTGCCCCAGGTGTGAAAAATACACCTTCTCCGGGGAAGTTTGATTTTTGCAGTAGCTTAGGGTGCCTGGAGAGGGATCCTCAAGGACACGACTTTGAACCAATACCCCAGGTGGTAAAAACTCATCTTCTCCGGGGAATTTTGGGTTTTACAGTACTTCAGTGTCCCTGGATTAAGTTCTTTAAAGACGCAAGATCAAACCAATAACCCAGGTGTAATAAACACATTTTCTTAACAGAAGTCTGGGTTTTACATTACTTAAGGGACCCTGGAGTGGGTTTCTCAAGGACACGAGATTGAATCAATACCCCAGGTGGTAAAAACACATCTTCTCCGGGGAATTCTGGGTGTTACAGTACTTCAGGTTCCCTGCAGTCAGTTCCATGAAGACATAATATCTAAATAATGCCCCAGGTGTAAAAAATACATCTTTTCCGGGAAAGTCTGAGTTTTACCGTACTTGAGGGTCCCTTTAGTAAGTTCCTCGAAGGCACGAGAGTAAATGAATACCCCAGGTGTACAAAACACATCTTCTCCAGAGAAGTTTGATTTTTGCAGTACCTTAGGGTGCCTGGAGTGAGATCCTCAAGGACACCACTTTGCACAAATACCCCTGGTGGTAAAAACACATCTTCTCCGGGGAATTTTGGGTTTTACAGTACTTCAATGTCCCTGGAGTAAGTTCCTCGAATACACGAGATTGATCCAATGCCCCAGGTGGTAAAAACACATCTTCTTCGGGGATTTCTGGGTTTTATAGTACTTCAGGGTCCTTGAAGTAAGTTCCTCGAGGACACGAGATTGAACCAATGCCCCGAAGAAGATGCGCTTTTCACATATGGGGCATTGGTTGAATCTCCTGTCGTCGAAAAACCCACTCCAGGCACCCTGAAGCACTGTAAAAACCAGACTTCCCCGAAGAAGATTTGTTTTTTACATCTGAAGCATTGGCTGGATCTCGTGTCATCGAGGAAGCCACTCTAAGCACACTAAAGTTCTGTCAAAGCCAGACTTCCCCGAGGAAGATGTGTTTTTGACACCTGGAGCATTGGTTCAATTTCTTGTCTTCGTGGAACTGACTCCAGTGACCCTAAAGTACTGTAAAACCCAAACTTCCCCGGCGAAGATTTTTTACATCTGGGGCATTGGTTCAATCTTGTGTCTTCGTGGAACCGAGTACAGAGACCCTAAAGTACTGTAAAACCCAAACTTCCCCGGAAAATATGTGTTTTTTACACCTGGCGCATTGGTTCAATTTTCATCGAGGAACTTACTCTAGGGACCCTAAGTTACTGCAAAAAACAGACTTCCTCAGAGAAGATTTATTTTTCATACCTGGGGCATTCATTTAATCTCGTGTCTTCGAGGAACTTACTCCAGGGACCCTAGAGTATACGGAAGAACCCAGACTTCCCCGGAGAAGATGTATTTTTCACACGTGAGGCATGGGTTCAAATTCGTGTCCTGGAGGAAACCACTCCAGGAACCCTAAAATACTGTAAAAACCAGACTTCCCCAAGGAAGATGTGTTTTTTACATCTGGAGCATTGGCTGGAAATTTGTATCCTCGAGGAATCCACTCTAAGCACCCTAATTTACTGTAAAAACCAGACTACCCAGGAGAAAATGTGTTTTTTACACCTGGGGTATTCATTTAATCTCGTGTCTTCGATGAACTTACTCCAGGGACCCTAAAGTACGGTGAAACCAAGACTTCCCCGGAGAAGATGTGTTTTTTACACCTGGTGCAATGGTTCAATGTCGTGTTTACCAGGAACTTACTCCGGAGACCCTGAGGTACTGTAAAACCCAGACTTTCCCGGAGAAGATGTGTTTTTTACACCTGGTGCATTGGTTCAATCTCGCGTCCTCGAGGAACTTACCCCAGGGACACTAAAGTACTGTAAAACCAAGACTTCCCCGGAGAAGATGTGTTTTTTACACCTGGTGCAATGGTTCAATCTCGTGTCCTCGAGGAACCCACAGTAGGTGCAAGGTTTTGACATGGGTGGCATAATTTTCTAGAAGAAGATGTTGTTCGCATACCTGCTGCAAGGGTGTGATGTCCGGAGTGTGATTTCCGCGAGCGCAGTTCATCACCGGAAGTCAAACTTAGTCAAAAATTAGTTTGTAGAAATGTTTGTAGAATTTCCGTATGGAATTTCCACATGGAATTTCCACATGGAATTTCCGTAGAACGGTTTCCGTAGAATTTTTTCACGTGGGGGGGTATTCATTTAATCTCGTGTCTTCGATGAACTTACTCCAGGGACCCTAAAGTACGGTAAAACCCAGACTTTCCCGGAGAAGATGTGTTTTTTACCCCAGGGGCAATGGTGCAATCTCATGTCCTCGATGAACCCACAGTAGGTGCAAGGTTTTGACATGGGTAGCATAATTTTCTCGAAGAAGATGTTGTTCGCATACCTGGTGCAAGGGTGTGATGTCCGGAGTGTGATTTCCGCGAGCGCAGTTCCTCACCGGAAGCAAATTTAGTCCAAAATAAGTTTTAGGAATGTTTGTAGAATTTCCGTATGAAATTTCCACATGGAATTTCCGTAGAACGCTTTTTGTAGAATTTTTTCACGTGGGTAAACAATCATCGAAATTCTCACCCAGTTTTTTTTGTGTGTACATGATAAACTCACAGATAAAGGGACGGGTCCAGAGGGGGTCGGGGGGGGGCTGGGGGGGGGGGGGGAGATAACATTTTGAAATTTGAAAAAATTTTGAAATTTTTAAAAATTTGGGAATTTTGAAAATTTAAGAAATTGTTTAAAATTTTTTTTAAATATTCAGACGAGCAAATATCAACCGGCTCAGTAAAAAACTTGTTAACCGGCGCCAAAAGTGAATTGTACCGATTCGACTCGCTACGTTAGACTTCCCCTGTGATACATGATAATCGGGGGCACGAAACTTGCAAATCATGCCCTTGGCGTATAAAGTATAATGTGCATCATGGAACTACAAAATTTAATTCATTTTTTCCACAGTTGGCACGAAAGTGGTATTATCGACATTCCTGAAACAATAGACTTCATTCTGAATCAGACTGGAAAAAGTGAACTTTTTTATGTATGCTATTCCCAATCATGTACGGAATTAGTTGTAATGGGATCTCTAAAACCTGAATATAATAAAAAGATAACTTTAGCTGTGAACATGGCACCAGCTGTTTTTTTTGGGAATACTAAAGGACTTACGCGGCTGTTTTTCGAGATTTATGGTCCTTTTATCTCAGTGAGAACAATTTTAGAAATACTTATTACAAATTTACTGCTGAATTTCTAAATCTGATGTTATACAAATAATAGTATAATATTATTTTGATTATTCTTTTAATACGTACGATAAGCACTAATTTATATTCATTATCATAGAGGAGCTTCTATGATGTAAGTCACTTCGGCTTAACAGTGACACCCTTCTTGTTATATTTTGAAAGCTTGTTTTTAAAAGATAGAAAATCATCATTACGGCTCTTCAGCGATATAAGTGCATTTTTTGGACACGACTCCAACGGTATAGATTTGGTAAGAATAACAAGCTTCTTCAACTTTTGATACTTCCTAAAATATCTATCAAGGTTACATAAAAAAATTGTGATTTTTAGGAAATTGTGCATAAAGAAATGGTATACGTTCCTGGGGGAGTATCTACGAAACAACTCACTCATTATATGTTGAACGGCTTTCACCCAGGTAAACGTGAGATTTATAAAAAATATGAATAATTTTCTCAATTATATAAAAGCAGGATTACAAGAAATAATTTAGGAATATTTTGAGGCATATATTTTTGCATAATGTTAAGAATGAAAAAACATGAAATTCGCAATGGATTTATATCCAGTCAATTTATTTTTGTTTTTATAATTATAAAAACGAGAAATCCGCAATTCAAGTGGAACGCTTGTAATTCGGCATAATTAAAAATTCAAATGTTTTTGAAATTTTTATTCTGATAAAAATTTTATATTTTGCGATAAATGTAATTCATACAGAACAGAATGGCAGGAAATTCGAATGCAGGATTAAATAGTTCATAAGAGTTTGTTTACAATCGTGTAATTCAATTTTTTCCCACACAGGTACTTTTCGACAATATGATTATGGAAAAAGTGAAAATATGAAAATATATAACTCAACAGTGCCTCCAGACTATCCCCTGGAAAAAGTGACTGCACCTATGGTCATATTTCAAGGGCTTCAAGATTTCATAGCTAATCCAGAAGTACGAATGAAACCACAAAAAATAATTCCAAATCGGAGTAGTCCTTGTATTTTCATATAATTGGATGATTATCAAAAAGTTGACAACTTTTGCTTTGAATGATACATTTTTTTCAAGTTAACTCAATATAGTACCTACTTGTATCAGAGCACAATTTAATAAAGTTTTAGAATTTTAGATGAATTCTTTTAGAAATTATAAATAAAAAAAATACGCAAAATGTCTTGTCCCGCATCTGTTCCACACTGTGAATTCTGCATGAAAAATTGTTGAACAATATTACAACAATTTTTTATATATGTCTTTCAGAATAAAAAATTCCAAAATTGATTCGTGAACGTTGATTTTAAATAACGCTGAAGCTAAAGTCAAATAAATCGTGAAAATAATCATCTTTCCCAAAAATTTTATTTTTTCTATCTGTTCTGCATATATTTTAAAAAGATTATTTTTTCTGTTATATCATACTGGTCTGCCGTGTCACGCGACCTTTAGTAGCGTGCGAAATTCATAATAATCACAAATATAGTCCTTGATATCTTAGTTATATATTTTCATATCCGCTTGGATACCATAAATAAAAAAAAAATTATTCAAGCACGTTGGGAATCGTTCTGTGCTGGAAAATCGCATTGTCTTAATCAGTCAACTTTTTGGCAATCACTCAACAAATATTAATTTGTAAGTTCCTTCTTTGCTGAATTTAAATTAAAGCTCTATATTTTCTTTCAGGACATTGCAATGCTAGTAAAAAAACTTCCAAATGTTGTATGTATAAAAAAATTCAAGAAATTTAACCACCTTAGTTTCACTTTAACCAAAGGAGTAAGAAAACTCGTCTACGAGAAAATTGCAGACATATTTATCAATTACGAAAGAAATAAAACTTGTGACTAGTAAAAATAAAATAAATTTTGAGTTGAATTAGGAACATTACAAAAACATTCCACACTATTCTGGTTTTCACTTACAACTTTTATTGATTATTTTGATTGATTTATTTATTGATTAAAAAAGCATTTAATTTGGTTGCTTCTCCTTGATTAAGAGTATTCCAGGAAAATAGAAAGAAAAAATTAATAACAAAAGCGAAAGCATATTTTTTATTCAAGACGTTTCTCGACTGGCACGACCATTTTGAGCACAAACAGAACAAAATCGTTTCGGCGTTTTTTTATGGAAACTCAACTTTTGATCTTTTTGAGGAGGTTAGTTATATTTTCATGAAAATAAGTTAGAAGTGGAAGTTTATTGGCTCAAAAGATTTGATTTAACATCGAGAAAAGTCATCCAGGAGCTGAAAAACTTACGAGAACTGAAACCCTTCATTATTTTAAGAAAGGTAGGGTCACTGAAATTCGATGAAAATTGACCCTTTCCCGTCTATATTAAGTTCAAAGTACCTGTACAAGAGTGAAAGTGCCCTTAGAAGTCTATTTCCAGTGAATAATTTCTTTAAAATTCTAGGATTTCTGAATTGACTTATTTCCTATGCATCGCTGGTGGACGTTGCAAGTTAGTTATTTAGAAGATATTTAATTGAGAGCAGCAGATCGTAAAACATTGCTTAAGCTCTAATATTACTGAAGCACACATAATGCTCCTAAATTGAAAATTTGCACTATTATACATAATATATATTTCATACATTTCTCATTATGTATTTTCAAACGAGAAATTTAAAAAAAAAGCATGTTCAACAGTATTCCATAAATTGGTTCATTTTCAGAAGGCCATAATTTCAGTGCTATCAGAGCTACAGCATTGTTCTTCTTTCAATTTGCTGAAAATTGAGTTTTATTTAATTAATTTACAATAACTAGAATTTTTTAATTATTCGCTGAAGAAGGAAAGGATAAGAAAACAATATGCAGTATTATTCTAAACGATGAGAGAATAGCACAAGTTGATAAGTACGTATATCTTAGTAGCCTATTCACTAATGACGGCAAGGTAGATGGACAGTTAGACAGGCGTATAAACGAGGATAAGGTTATCGGTATAGAGTGGGGTCCATTATTCGAAGTAAAAATATATCAGATAAAGCAAAAAGAACAATATATAATTCTATATTTACAGCCACTGTGCTGTACGGTAGCGAGACCTGGACCTACCAAGAAAACGATAAGAGTAAAATGAACGCAATTGGCATAAATTCCTGCGCAATATGTGTGGTAAAACGCTGATGGTCGAAGTCAGTAATAAGAGAATCGTCAAGGAATGTGGCGTAGAGGGAAAACTGGTTGAAAAATGTGAGAGAAATTCGTTGAGATGATTTGGGCATGTTGAGAGATAATGAAAGATAAACGACTGACGAAACAAGCATATCGAGGTAAAGTAAATGGCAGCTTACCCATAGGCAGATCGAAACAAGAATGGTTAGAATCCGTGAATGAGAACCTAATCCGAGGAAATATAAGAAGCCATAGAAATACAAGTACTTGCAGAGAAAATGCAGAAACGTGAAGGAAGCCAAAGATGTATGCCAGGACAGAAAAATGTTGCGACAAATAGTATATAT
>CAKNXH010053968.1:21627-33200 GCA_932178445.1 Andricus quercusramuli | reverse complement strand
CTTTGCTTTGCTTTGCTGCTTAATTTGTCCGCGAAAATACATTTCTGGACCCATGGGACAATTGCTTTCTCTTTTGTGGGACTGCAGTGCTCCCAACACGCGGGAAAGGATCTGCTCGCACATTTGGCACTATTGCTGCCTCAAATGTCGTGTGGCCGCTACACCGACCGCCGTGGTGGAGCTGCGTTCTCACTCAGAAGACAGCTGCTTGCCCAAAAATTTTTTCAGTGCAGGAAACTGAAATTCATAATTTTGTCATTTGGTTTTTACACTTTATTTCTATTACATAATAAGCACCTATCGTTGATGATTTAAAAGCAAATTCATAAGTTCCTTGAAATCCGAATTTTTCTAATTTGAAAAAAATGGATCAAACTCTAACTTTCCAGTTCCGTATCACACTTTTATTTTCATCTATTATTTATTTCTGTATCTTATTTTTTATTTCTTATTGCTACCATACATTGAATTTTTTGAAAAAATTTACATTTATTTCTGGAATCGATTACGCTACAATTTATAATATTTTTTTCTTTTTTATTATTTAATTTTCTTTTTTTTATCCTTATTTTTTTCTAATTGATTTTACATGACAGATAATTTTCTTCTTAAGGATTTGAAACACTTATTGCAAAGTTCTTTTAGAACACGTGCACTTCTTCATACGTTATTTTTCCATATCTTGGAAAGTTTAAAGAGATTATGCATATTCAAAATAATGTTTATGTATCTGCGAATTAATTATAAAAATTGTCAGGCCCTTTATTGTCCAGAGAATATTCGGACGGAGCCGAGAATTCGATTACGCATAAAGTTTGATTCTCGAGGTCTTGGAGAACAATGTCAAGCCTCGGAAGTGCAACGGAGACTATTGTCCGAAAATCGTATTTCCAGAAAATTTGGCACTTCCAATTTTGGACAATTGACTCTATCTCCCTTGGTGCGCTCGGCAGAGCGTGGTCGCGACCAACGCTGTAAGAGCGACAAATATGGTAATAAAGCACTCCCAGGGCCGCATTATTTCTATAGATATACGTCGCGCCTGCGTGGGTCGGACACACCGATAGTATGTGTTCTAGGTACACAGCGTGTACATGACACGCTCTGCACCTATCACTGGGAACTTCTTGACATAAAATGCGGTCACGGTATGCTAAGGTGGGAATAACGCCGTCCTGGCATGCGCAAGTAAAACACTCTGTACCTGAATTGAGCCCTAATGATCTGAGGAAAGCAACAGTTTGCTCCTTCGACAAGGAATGTTTTTCTACATTTGTGTGAAAGCTTCCGCGTATTTTCTTGTCGAGTGGCTGTCGGTGAAAGATTTTAACCTCTGCTTTCTTCACTTCGGCCTTCAGAAGTGAAGCATCTAGATGTAGTAATGCACTTTCCTTACTTCTGATGTTAAAATTCAGGCCAAGCGCCTCGGCCGCTTGCTTCGCGGCTTTGTAAAGAAACGCTCTCTGCTAATTTGTATTTGTATATATAGTAACATATATAATCGCAGGCACTGATCGATGAACGTTAACCTTTTTAGTGAAGCTAGTGCTAGAGTTAAAAGAATAAATAATATAAAATAAAATATAAAGCTAATAGTCTATAGGCATAATAGCTGTATTTAGGAAGGAAAGAAAAAAACAATGAAACAAATGATCTATTGAGATAGTATGCTTAAGATTAACTAACTAAATAAAAATAATGGTAGAGTAGTACAGTTGGTCGGATTCTACGGGATATTTTTAATCTGAATGAAATTGTGTGTTACCAATGGGTTATTTCTAAAGTGGAATTATTGATTTGATATAAATGTTTGAAAAGATCATTCTTAAATTGATATCGTGAAGGAGCATCTCTTATGCTAGACGGTAATTTATTCCAAAGACGAGCACCTCTCACAATAAATGAGCATTGAAAATTACATGTTCGGGGGGGAGGAATACTTAGTACTTTCTTTCTTTCACGAAGTCTTGACTGTGAAGGCATTTTTTTGTCTACAAAATTCAAAAAGTTGTAAAGATACATAGGAGCGTCATTCTTGATTAATGAATACATCAAACTACCCATGAGAAGCTGTCTTCTCTTAGCCACATTCAGAAATCCAGCCCTTTCTCTGTATTGTGTTATGTGTTCACTCTTAGGAATATTATATATAAACCTAATGCATGCATTGAGGGAACGCTCTAGTTTCAAATTGACGTCATCAGTAATGTCATCCTAAACCAGACAACCATAATAAAAAATCGGAAGGATAAGGATCTTTACAAGAAGAATTCAAGTATAGGTAGGAAGAGAATTTTTGTTCCTGTTCAGTTGTTGGAGGATACGGAAAGTTTTCCTAGATATTTCACAGATCATCTCTTTCCAAGATAATGTTCGATTCAGTATCAAACCCAGATCCGAAACTGAGTCAACAAAGGGGATGTCAAGTGCATTCACCTGTAGTGGAGGAAGTTTGCTAGTTTCTCGGAAGAAGGTGATATTGAAGGCCCTATGATGATTGACTTTGTTTTACTGGGATTGAGAACTAATCCGTTGTCCAAAGCCCAATGGGCTACACAATTAATATCCTCTTGTACCAATCTCAGCAGTCGATTCAATGTGGAAACAGGCCCCGAAATGTATAATTTAAAATCATCCGCATAATTGTGGTATTTACGGTATTTAAGTTGGCTCCCAAGAGTTTAAGTTGGCAACGGCCATACCACGCTGGAAACACCAGTTCCCGTTAGATCACGGAAGTTAAGCAGTGTTGGGCGCGGTTAGTACTTGGATGTGTGACCGTTCGAGAATAATACTACTGCGTTGCTGTTGGCGGTCGTGGGTGTGGTGAGCCCACACTTGTAGTTATTTACTACAAGAAACTATCCACCTAGAAACACTACCCGAATCGGGTAGTGTCAGTCCTACCCCTAGAGGCTCGCCGAAAGGGAAACGGCTCAATGGTATATATCCCAAGATCAGAAGTATAGAGATTAAATAGGATGAGGGCAAGGATGGAACCCTGAGGGACGCCACTCCTGACCTCAGTCCAGTCCGATGACTCACACTTACTATTAATTACTCTATGCGATCGATTACTCAAATAAGATGCAAACCATTTGGTAGCGGTTTGTGATAGTTTGGAATGTTTTAGTTTGAGAAGTAGGCGTTGATGTTCCACCATATCAAAAGCCTTAGAAAAATCGAAAAGGACAACCACCGTAATCTCCCTTCCATCCATAGCCAGTTTGATATCAGTAGTTACTTTGAGTGAAGCCGAAATGGTGCTATGTCCTGCACGAAAGCCGGACTGTAAAGGATCAATAAGGTTGTTGGAGTTTATGTAATTCGTTAACTGTTGATGAACAATACGTTCTAATGGTTTAGTTATTGCGTTGAGAATGGAGATAGGGCGAAAATCTTTAGGAGAAGTGGGGTTTGAAATTTTCGGGACTGGACGAATAATAGCTTTTTTCCATGGATCAGGAAAAATTCCAGCCTCGAGAGAGGAATTGTAAATATGTAGCAAAACAGGAGAAATAATCGGAAGTGATAGGCGGAGCATTTTAATGGAAATTCCATCAGACCCTATTGCGTTAGATTTTACTTCATTTAGCCTTTTCAAGAGAAATTCAGGTGAAATGTCCGAAAAGAAAAAGTTAGTGTCATCAAACCTAGGTGGAGGAGTACTTGGCAGGGTAGGCGAAACTGTTCCACATAAAGGCAGGGTTGTAAAGGTATTTAAGAGAACGTTAGGACAATGAGTCGAGTCCGGAGATGCACGTTTGGGAGGAATCAACCCCAGTCCCCTTAAAAGGAGCCATACATTTTCATTTTTGTTCCTGTTTTTAATCGAATTAGAATTGTACTGGTTAAAGGCATCACGAACTTTGGTTTCTACGAGGTTCCTAATCTTCCGGAATTCTGCTTGGTGCACCACATTTCTCGTTCTTTTCGCCAACCTACGTTTGTTATCACGTTCTGTCATAAGTGCCCTGATATCATAGGTGATCCAGGGGCAAGACTTTCTTTCAAAAATTTTGGAATGTGAAAAGGCGCAAATTTATCGAAAGCTGAGGTCAAAAATGAAGACAACAGGGTGGTCTTAATATTGACATCTTGTTCGAAAAAAATTTGTTCCCATTCATATGTTTCAAGGTGGTCAATGAAGTCAGATTCATTTATATTAGATAGATTTCGTATAGGGGTCTGAAAGGTGGTAGGGGTCCGATTATTTGTAAATTTAAAATTTATATTTATTAGGTCGTGATTGGATAGAAAGGAAATGGAATGCTGAGAGTAGGAAGAAACCTTCTCAATGTCATCGACCATCATAATATCTATCCGTGAACTAGATCGGCCTGTGTGGTGTGTGAAGGTATGGGGAACAATTGACAGTCCAGATGCATGCACTACGGACCTTAGATATTTGGTTTGACTGTTCGTTGTGTCTATATTAGTGTTGAAATCACCTGTGAGTATAATGTTATTGTAATGAGGGATATGTGCAAAGATTTCTGTCTCCAGATCACTTCCAAAGGAGGCGTTTGGCGGTTTATATATAACACCTACTAAAGCACTATCTTGTGTAGACCTAACCTCGATAAAAAGAATTTCAGTTGACGGATGAATACATGATGGGCTCAATGCTACTACAGCACCCCAGAGGCTGTCATGGAGGTAAAGGCATACTCCACCCCCTCTCCTGGCATCTCTATCTCTCCGAAATAGGATGTTATTATCAAGAGAAACTGAACTGGAGGAATAATTAGGGGTCAGCCAAGTCTCAGAAACAGCTATAATGTGATAACACTGTAAACTGAAAAAATGTTTAAATTCCGGATAATGGGCCAAGAGAGACTGAGCATTCACGTGGCAAATCGATAGATTATCCATTGAGATAGTAAGATACACAATATAGAGATAGCTAGAAAGAAAAAATGAAGCTCAAAGTAGAGAAAATATTGATCAAAGTAGACAAAAGGGACATTCAAGTAGACTTCCCCAAAAGACCAAACTTCGTGATTCCAAATATTGACAAACAAATCAGTATAGATTATCCATAAATGAGAAGTAGTAGCACCTGTATAAATGAGTAATATAAATGTGAGAGGTGCAGCAATTGACATGAAAGCAGCATTGTAGCGAATTCGACATACGGTATTAAATAGATATGTATGTAGTAATGCTAGTTTAGAATTGAAATCAAAATGGCAAAAAAAAAATTATATATCACTAGCAGTAAAAACCCATAAATTTTGTTTTCATATTTACCGTCACTTTGAGTATACAAACAAGTAATAAGAGCCCAAAAGGCCATGCAGCAAACATGGCTAGCCAGCTAGCCAAAGATATTTGATTTTTTTCTGTCTTCGTAGTCCCAGGACCGCAGCGTAGATCTTTTGATAAAATGACGATAAGGATTCACGAAGGTAAACGAGAGGTTTTTCATTTCCCGTCCAACCAATATTTGTGGTTGAAAAATCTCTTTTCTTTTTTCGTTGTTCAATGAGCTTATCTCGGACCAGTTGACTGCTAAATTTAGCGACAATGATAGGAGCAAGTTCAGTAGTCGCTGATGATTTAGCTGCGGTAACAGGATAAGAATGCGTAGGAGGCTTACGGATTCGGTAAATGTTTATGATGTCATCTTTGACAACATTAACTTCCAAGGCTCTAGCAATTGATAGAAGAGTAGATGTAAGATCCTCGTCTTGCTTGACGGGCAGCCCATCAATTTCCAGAGTGGAACTCAGGGCAAGTTGCTCTTGACGATTAAGAGCAGTCTCAAGATCTACAACTTTGGATCTGAGTAATTGAATCTTGGTTTTAACCTGTTCAACATCCCCATCTATTCTCGCAAAGCTCAGCTCAAGTGTACTGATTCCACGAGAATTTTCAGTGATGTCGGACCTCATCTCTGCAATCGAAGAAGATAAACTTGACTGGTATTGTTTTTGTTTTGTTCCAAGTCCTTAAAAAGACTCGTTATTATCTCCCTCGATTGTGCTGTCGCTTCGCTCTGTGCACTAAGTATGGCACTGTGAACCACACTGTGAACCGCTTCGGCGAGCCCGGGTGGGAGAGCGCCCCCCGACTACAGTCGCATCCGTGGTGAGAGACGAGGCAAGCTGGTTCGGGTTCTCATCACGCCCTCCTTTACCGGTGTTTCGGTTGCCTATGTAATTTGTATTTGAAGATGTTGAAATTTCATTCCTAGAGATGTCGCTAGCAGTCGTTACTATTGCACATTTACTACAAACAAAGTCTGCGGCACCTTTTTTGAAATTATCGAAAGTTTTTTTGTCGATATTAACATTAGCACACATGCCTCTTGAGACAGTTTCTTGGCATTCGGAGTACGCACCCATTGTTCCAAAGAAACGTAATGATCACTTCCGAAGAAAGACAATTTATACAAGACCAAAGTCAAGAATAGGTCAAACCTATCGTGCCAATAGGTCAGCACACATGCACAATCACTTCACTATCAAACACAAGCGAAAATTTAGAATGTAGCTAGTAAAAAAAACACTAATACTGAGGACCAGTCCGGAGAACACGTCCGCCATCAACTAATCAACTAATCATCTCGTGGTTACTCACCATTTTCAGGAGAGGATCTCTACTATTCGCAACGATATAAGCTGTACTTAGAACAATTCGGTTATGAAGACACTGGAGATTCAGAAGTCCGCGTCCGCCTTGACGGCATGCAATGTATAATCGCGAAACTGACGAATTGATATGCAAGCTTTTATGCATATATGCATGATCTTACGTGTGGTAGCATCAAGGGCCTTAAGCTCGTTCTTCGTCCATTGAACCACCCCAAACAAGTAGAGTAGAACCGAGACGGCAAGCTTGTTAGTCGCAGATACCTTGTTCAACGCCGACAGATTGGAAGACCAAATCTGTCGAAGAAGATGCTTGCATCTGCTTCAAAGAAACTGCTTTACTGGTGTTACGTCTTAAATCCGGCTTTGACGCACTCCCTTGTAACGTCTTTATACCTCTCTTCCTTTTCTTTCTCCTTGGCTGTGACGTTTTTGTCAGTTGGTGCAGTAAATTCGATAACAAGCATAGTTCGTTTCTCGAAGTCAAGGAGAACTATGTCAGGCCTCAAGTGCGCAACAGGAACAATTGTCGAGCATATAAAGTTCCAGTATATGAGGCACTTCTCATTTTCGACAATTGACTCTATTTCTCTAGGAGCGTTCAGCGGAGAGGTACTTGGGCTAATGCGTAAGAGTGACAGAGATAGTAATGAAGCACCCTTAGTTCACCATTGTGACTTTGGATGTAGGTCGTTCCAGCATGAGTTGTACAACTAGATAGTATGTGTCCTAAATGCTTGGGGTGTGCATGACACGCTCTGCAGCTATCAGCGGGAATGTCTTGACTCAAAATGTGACGACTGTATGCTGGAGTGGAAATGACACCACCTTGACATGCCAAAATGAAACTCTCCGTGTCCGACTTCAATCCGGGTGATCTAAGGTTAGCAAACGTTAGCTTATAAGACATCGACTGATCTCCCACATTTCTGTGAAAGATGCAGTGCATCCTGTTGTCGAGGAGCTGTTCGCGGAAATTTTTCTTCTGCGCTTTCTTAATCCGGGCCTTCAGGAGTGAGTATACAAGATGTATAAGATTTGATGCATTTTGCCCACCCCTGATATTTAAGACAAGGCTGAGTGTTTCAGCAGCCTCCTCCGCTGCTTTGTACAGAAACGCCCCTTTGCCCACTTCTTCGTGTTTCCTAACAATTTTAAGAGGAGGGTCTTGTCCATTTGGAACTATATGTGCTGTACCCTGAATAATCCTGTTGTGAAGACATTCAAGATTCAATATTCCACGACTACCTTGACGGCGTGAGATGTCAAGTCGTGGAATAGGAGACTTAAGGTGCCTTTTTTTGTTCATGTGCATAACTTTTCGGGACGGGATATCGAGGGATCTGAGCTCGCCCTTCTTCTATGGACCTACTCCAAATAAATAGAGTATTACTGGGACGGCAAGCATGTTGGTTGCAGATACTTTGTTCCTCGCTGATAGTTCGGAAGACCATATCCGTCGGATGAGACGTTTTTATCTGCATCGGACAGTATCCTTTATAGCTGTCACGTCCTGAATGCGACTCTGTGGCACGCCCAGGTATATATAGGTCTCTCCAGCGCAAACATGCCGTATAGCGCTTCGATCAACGAGCTGAGGATCTTCGGAGATGCCATTAAGTTTTCTTTGTTCAAATTAACATTGGCGCATTTCTCTAACCCAAACTTCATTCCAATCCCTTGAGTGTACTCTTTGACAATTTTCAGAGCTAGATGTAGATTCTCTTTATTTCTAGCATAGACCTTAAGATCATCCATGTAAAATATGTGAGTAACCTTATGCTTTCGGTTTCCAGGTTTGCTGCAGAGGTACCCTTCGGAATGGCGATGTGCGAGAGATAGTGGCAATAATGTGAGGCAAAAGAGGAGAGGTCTCATGGTGTCGCCCTGAAACACACCTCTCTGAAAAGTTATACAGTTAGTGATCACTCGATGTTTCGCAGATGAGATAGTAAATCTGGTTTTCCAACGCGGCATTAATCTCTCTATACACCTCACGATGTGTGGATGAACCTTTAAGCTTTCCAACTGACAGATGATAAGCCTATGGGAGGTTGAATCGAAAGCTTTTCGGTAATCAATCCAGGCCATCGATAGAAATCGCTGATAGGATGCTGCGTCTTTGTTTTTCATACATCTCTCGCCACACTGGTCCAGTTGTCCGAACAATCCTATCATTTAGGACAGCTATGAAACAGTGTGTTCAGACAAGTTATTGGCCTGTAATTCTTAGGGACAGCTAAGCTGCCCGTCTCCAGCAGGAGCACTGTGCGACCTTCCACCAACCACTCCGGAATAGGCTCTTCCGACTTTAGATATGAGGTGAAAATTCGGGCCAGATGCTGGTGGGTTGAAGGAAATTTCTTCCACCAGAAGCTCTTGATACCATCTGGTCCAGGAGCGGAATAGTTCTTCATGCCTCTTAATACCTTTTTCACCTCCTCGTTAATGATAGTTAGGCATTTCTCCTCAGGTGTCATGAGGGCATTGCACAGCTTCTTGAAGCTATTTATGCACTTTGAGCCTTCTTCAAGTGGATGTTGAACTTCGTAGACTTCTCGCCAAAATGCTTCGACCTACTCTGGTTTGGGCGGATGGTCTTTTGTAACTGGCGGGTCTTGGAAGAGTTTAGATGGGTCACATAAAAACTGTTGGTTTCCTCTGACTCACCTCTCTTTTCGCTCTAGACTTTTCCTAGCGTTAGATAGTACTCGTATTCTGTCAACAATATGCTGCCTGATGGTCAGTAGCTTTGACTTGTTGATTGTGTGATGACGGATCCGCAGTTCGCGCGCGAACTATCGAACCTTGGCAGTGAAAGTCCTGCCAGATGTTATGTAGTCAATTACACACTGAATGCGGGACGCGTACTGTCTTGCCCAGCCTATCTTTGTGCTGAGTTAATGCATTGGTCTTTTGGTCTTTTGTTGAACTGTTGGTTCTGTTTTACGGTTTGCATCTGTCAAAGCTCTCGCTACATTGTAAACGGTACAGTTGATAGTCCAGAGGTCGGATTCTTCGGAAAAAATCTCCACGAAGCTCGTCATCCAGTTCAGCCAGATCTTTGGGCTTGGGAGGATCCTGAATGTTGATGTTTCTCTGGGTCTCGAAGCATCGTTATCCCTCTTATGGATGCCTGTTCGATGTTGGTCTCAGTCTCGCCTCTCTTTCTCTTGCCGGCTTATTCTGGCTGTTGTTCAGTAGACGCTCCTCTTATATAACCCCTTTTCCGGAGTTCGTCGGCATGGTTTTGTAGACGTTTGTTCGAAAAATGCGAGAGAGCTGGGTGTTTCTCGCACCACAGAGTATGCAGTCGCGCCATGTAACCTTTTCGTTCAGGGGCTGTACCAAATACAGTTAAAAATTTAAAAATTTAGTTCTAAAATTTGAATAGGGAGATGAGTTTAGTATCACGAATCAACTGCACGTGCTGTCTGATAATAGTTACGATACAAGGCGAGAATATAAGAGTTCTACGATTAGTCTTCGAAGAGAATGTTTGAATTGAGAGAATTCTTCTATTTCACTGAGACTTAAGTGAATTTAATCAAATGAAGAACTTAAAAATTTTGAAGGAAGTATCAGCCTAGAACATAAGAGTTCGACGGCTAATACCAACTGAAAATGTTAAACATAAAAACTTCAATTAGGCACGCCTTTAAGAAACTTAATTCAGTATTATCAATAAACGATTAACTAAACTAAAAACAAGAAACTCATCACCTGTCAAAACTAGGGAGGTTAGGTCATCCGACCGGAACCAATACTTGCCAGACTACGGGGTTCCAATGTATAAAAAGTTAATTATTTCTCCTAATTTTGGTTCGTATTATTTCATGTATTTCATATTTCAACTCGAGTGGCAAGGGTGGATCAACCACCCAACACAACAACAACAACTGTCAGCTTATACGAGGGTGGCTGCAGTGGAGGTCTGCTGTCGCCAGGGACTAAGAAGATAAGATATTCCTAGCGCATGCGTATTGCATGGGATTCCCGCACGTACAAGAGCGCTCGGAAAAAACACGATCAAGCTGACGCAGAGAATCTCCGTGGTGAGCTGAGTCAGCCCACCCTTGGACCATCGACTAGCGGTAGACCAGGAGGTTCTGCGTGGCACTGAACGCACCCCGATTATGCGCCACCACACTGGGGGGAATCGAACCTGGCGATTGTCCTTTTTCCTTCGCTCTTCCTCTCACTCTGTAGTTCTACGCTCGTTACGTGAGTGGCGCTCCGACTCTTATGAGAGGGTGAACGGAGACGCCACTCTAAAATTCATTCGTGATTCTAGACTTGAAGAGTGTGCTTCGCCTGTCAGCACTACCGTTGAACTGATTGGAAAATAACTTTTAAGATTTAAACGAATAAAACATGAGAGGGCGATCGAGAGGAGGCAGGACAGTGCCAGGTGGGTTCACTTTTATTATTTCTTTGTCTTGAATCTAAATTTATTTCGTGTTTCAACGTTGTGTATCGAATCAGTAGAAACACGCCGTTGAAATATGTAAATTGCTGACCACGGTCAAGGTCACAGAGTCCCCATTCGAGTCAGTGCGTGTAACTTAAAAAGAAAATTTCGACTCTTGTTTCACTCTTGCTTTAAGTGGGGCGAAGGCCCACTCGTTGTAATTATCGTACTCAAGTGTAATTCTATTGGTGAACTTCTTTATTCAATTATATCGGTATCTTATCCTAAAATGTCGATTGTTCTTTAACTTAACCTTCCCTTGCGTTGCCCCTTACTCCGTCACTCCGCTGGAGTTATCGGGTGAATGAACCGTGACTCATTAGAAGAGGTAATAAGTAAGATGAATCAAAATATCTTTTGGTAGTTTGAGATTAGACAAACTATCTAACGCCCTTCAGGCAACCATTGGACTAGTTCTGAGTCCAATCTTGAATAAAAATTTCAGTGAATTGAGACAGTCGGTTAAAACTTCTTATACTATACACACACACACACACACACACACA
>CAKNXH010053968.1:0-21527 GCA_932178445.1 Andricus quercusramuli | reverse complement strand
TAGATATAATTATCGCAAAGCACTACATTCAAGTGTCTTTCCTCTAATTGCTCCTTTCTATTGAGAATGGTAATTTTTTTAACCAGTTTAGCAACTTATGATATTTAAACTGCTAGTAATTGCCAATACTGTTTGATTATTTAATTTGTGATAATCGCTTTTCCTAACTTCAATTTGCGATCGGAAATATTAGTCTTCTCAAATCTAAATTGCAATTATTAAGTTTGCAGTTTATTTATAATTGATATAGAAAAAGTATTTCTATGCATCGCTATGACAATTTATACTATTTTTTCGACAATATTCTAGATTGCCATCAAACTCTTGTAAAAATAAATATTTTAATGCCAAATTTCACGACCAATAGTTTTTTCTGTGTAATGTTATTTCTTAAGATTTCAACAAAAACTGTAAATTGATGTTATTAAAGAATAGTCTAATGAAAATTGGTAGAACTTTTTGAGTTAACCCTCTGTTAGACGCAACCTAAAAACTTCCTAGTTTAGACGCAATCGGCCTGACAGGCCACCTGTATTTATTCGAGAAGCGCATAAGAAATAATTGTCATAGAAAGTTCACTTAACGTTTTTGGGGTCGCTGATTACGATCCTGATGTTGAAATTGCAAAATTCAAAATGGTGGACCCAATATGGCGACTATTGAATGTCAGAATCGCAGAATTAGCGATTTTTTTCAACTCGTCTGAAACTTGATGTACGGGGGTGTTTGGGATCGCTCATTACGATTTTGACGTTAGAACTGCAAAAATTAAAATGGTAGATCCAATATGGCGACTATTGGAAGGCAGGATCACCGAATTCGCGGGGTTTTTTTTTTTTGTAATTGCACCTCTTGTTATGAATTTTCCCTTCCGAATAAATAACACTTTATTAGGAACTCAAAGAAGCTTCGTATACTGATTTTCGTTAGAATGAGATAAGGTTTCGAAAATACTGCCAGCCATATTGCATCCGTCATTATGTTTTTTTTTGTGTGAAAATGACGACAAATAAATTATCATCGACTCGTGAGAGTCCAGTATGACGATTGTCATCGAAATCAAATAAGTTGTGCATACAAGTGTCCACCATATTGCAACCGCCATTTTTCGTGTAATTGACATCAAATTCATTATCGGCAACCCGAAAAACCCATGAGAGTAAATTTTCAAGTTTCAATTATGAAAGCTTTTCTCTTTGCTAATTTGTTGGCGACTTGTTCCGCTCGGGCGCAGGGAACCTGGTAGGTTTGAAGGATCATAGTCACATTTCACCTGGTCTTCCATAAAACTGATTAAAGGTTATCGAAAGAGCTTATATTGATTAACAAATACTAAGAAGGTCGAACCCCAGTACGCTCTGTAGTACGAGAGATAAGCGAAAACAGCTTAAGGTGGCCTGTCAGGCCGGTTGCGTCTAACGGAGGGTTAAACAAATTTTCATGTCAACATTTTTTCTCATCTTGCATAGTATGGCCGGAAAATATAATTTTTTATTTCTAATATCACGCGGTTCCTTCCTACATATTGAGGGTACATATACATTAAAAAAATATATAGAATTACTTTTGACACGATTTGAATAATTCACATAAGAAATGGTACCTATCAGCTGGACCAATAAGAAGAAAGCACGAAATTCTGCACTTTGCGTATGTCTATTTTGCGATTTTCTCCGAGACACGTATGCGCGTGTCACCTAGCTTCAAAACGCAATAAAGCCATATCCAGAGAGTACGGATTTCATGCTTTATTCGTACTAAACATTGCCATACCAAAATAATGCGAATTCGAGCAAATGAAGTAAGGCTGCCATGTAAGTATGGCACGCTTCCGTGCGACATTCGGCACACAGTTTTTTGTTGCAGTTTTTTAAAGTGAATACATTTTCCTAATGCCTAGGATTTTAAAAACTCACCTATTGTAGTGATAACAGTTAAGCAATACACCACAGCATTTAAGAATGTCCAGCTCTTTTTTCCACTATACGTATGAACACCAGCATCATGTGCAACTTGCAGTTGCTCTTCAAACTCCATAAGTTTTCTCCGTGCCATACTCTTCCAATCGTCTTCACGCAAATTATGACTATAATTCCATAGACTATCCAAAAAATCTCTTTTTACTCTTTTTACACCACACTTGTAAAACGTTTCAAAAGCACCTTCAGTAAGTCTAAAGATAAACGCACCAAAACCACAGTAGATAATTATTATGATTAATTCAGCAAGACAACGGTTTCGCAAAATCATCATAATATTAACTTGTCGTGGATTCTGTTCAAGAAATCCCTTAAATTCTGTTGACAAGTCTCTAAAAGCGCTGAAAATTTTCAAAATTCTTACTCCACTGTTGCTGTTTCGAGATACTTGTTTTGCAACACACTGATGCTGCTGATCTTTTGAACAGGAAGAGAAGGTGCCTTTTGTAGGTCGCTTATAAGTCTGCTGATACTCGTTGAAAGTCAAAATACCTTCAGCTACTGTTTTTTGGGGCTTTTTTGCTGACCTTTGTTGAAAATAGAAAAAACGCATCCAAGAAAACCAATTTGATTTGACAGTGGATAGATGAGTAATTGTTTCGATAATTTTTTTTTTTTCTGGTTCCGAGTGAATAATGCTGGATTTTCTTTTCCTCGAGATTGTATCTTCATTAATTTGACTATAAAAGCTGCAGGGATCTGCGGTTTCAGAATCCATAACATTATTTTCCCTTTTCAAGTATTTCTCCTGAGCGATGACTAGATCTTCAATCAAACTTTCGTTACTTAATGGAATGATTTTCTTCTTGAAATCAGAATCCCCTTTTTTTCTGAGTATGTTTTTTTCAAATTCTGAGTCCTGTTCAATTTTCTGAATATATTTTCCAGCACAAATTGCTTTACCTTCATCACTGGAGGAATTCCGATGATCACCAACCGTTCGCGTTTTTTGACCTTTCTGCTTCTGTATCAGTGAGTCATTTTTAGAACTGCCCTGGGAATCATCTACGTTTTCACATGTGATAATAAAAGACTTGCTTGTCGATGTGCAATTAATTTTATTCCTTTCTGCTGGTATTACTGTTTCTGATGATAATACTTTCCAACATTTCTTATCTGCATTATAGTTTTGTTCGTCACTTGAGTAACTCAAATAATTTTTCAGATCCACGACAATCTTGTGTCGTTTTTTTTTTCTCGTCGAGGACTCAATGTTCTGTATATTTTTCTGTACATCTTCGTTTATACAATCTTTTTCTTCGTCTGCTATCCTCCAAGTTTCATCTTCTTCTTTATCTTCTTCTTTTGACTGAAAAGCATTTCTCCCTTTAGGATAATTGGCTAATCTTCCTTCAGTTTGAATTGTTCCCATGGTAGAAGGGCTTACTGTTGTAACGATGTTATTGCAGTCAGCCTGCTCACATGTGGATCTATTCTCAGAGAATTTTTGTTTGAGATGGTTCTTCATTTTTCTTGGCGAATTCCTATTACTATCAATACTCCCTGTTTTCCACTTATGCTTTATCTCTCGTATGCTACTTGTGTTATCAAAAATCGTTGACGAGTTGTGTTTTTTTTTACTATCTGCGCTCAATCCAAAATCACGCAAACTACTATTTCGGGACTCTTCGACCATCGATATTTCCATTTTTTCTGTGTCTTCAACAATTTCCTCAATTTTTAACCGTGTATTATCCTCAATATCGTCAATAAGCATCAAGCCCGCTAAACACATCGAAGGTTCTGGTGCCTTTACCTGGTTTTTAGCAGCCGCCGCTTTACGACGTCTATGCACAATATAACTTTCTTCCATCACGACGAAAGAGAACTAGAGTGCTTAAAATAACATTTCGTTGTTCTAACGCCTGATTTTGCTCGCCAGACGAAAATAAAACAGAGTCTCCTCCCACCACGCATAATCGCAGGTTGTACCAATACCATCACTCAATCAGCAGAGTGCATACGCGATATTCAAATATTACAAGTACATCTCATTGATTTTGTCGGAAAATACGCAGTTTTAACTTTTTTGAGATGAAGAACAGGATAAAAGCGATTTTGTTTCCCCCCTTACTTACATAACATTTTACAACCAAACACAGACAATTTTGTGTCGTCCTGTAAAATTTGATTTTTGCTCTTTATCCCGTTTTGTCATTCTCAGAATAGAAATAAGTGTTTCGATAGAAGCATGCGTTTGAATAATATGCACATAACAACATTCAAAAAGCATGATTTTGACAGTTTTCTATCAATTTTTAAATAATTAAATTCTTTGTGAATAGCGATGGACCTAACGTCGTGCATCTTTGTCTGGTATTATACATAAGAATAGTATTATAAATAAAAATATAGACTTCTGTAGGTGATTAATAAGGTTTTTGGCGAGCAATAGCTTAATCCATTGCCCGCAGTGTTCCATCGAATCAACGTTTTGAGATATTTTTACTAAAGGTACCAAAATTGCAATTTTTTAACTGAAAAATCCAAATAACTTCAAACATAAATAAAATAGGCTAGTTTAGTGAAAATACCATTTTTCGCGCTTGCGCCCAGCTAGTGTCAAAGTTCCTAAAATTGATAACAGATGGTGCAGTATTATTCTCTTTGGTTACTTATTACTTGCAGTTTTCAAGTATAAAACTTAATTTATAAATTTTGTGCAAGTGAGTAATTGAGATTAGTGGTAATGGTGGTGATTGATGATGGCCGATGAAGAAAATATAAGTCATCATTGAAATTTAATTTATAAAAATGCATGTGACTTCTAACCTTAAAATGAGAAAACTTCTTCGTCGAATTATGAAATGTAAATATGTTGTTAAATTATACTATGATTTTTAAAACCTTAAATCATAAAATAAATATGACTGACGTAAATTAAAAAATTATTGTTTATAGATTATGATAATGCAGATGATAAGGAAGAATCAGAACCCGGCGAGATAATCAATGAAATACCACAATTTTGATATTTGAACCACAATTTAAAAACTTATAAATAAGTTAATTCATTTGTCAGCTTTAAATTTGAATGCAAATTTTTTTGCTTAATTTCGAATTTTAATTAGAAAAATAAAAACTGGCTAGGAATCGATAATAAATTAGGCCCGAGCCTGGGCGAAGCTGTATGATCAAGCCTGCCAATGTAACCGGGCCCTGGCCAGATTTGGCGTTTCATTCAAGTTTGTCCCATGCCAGGGCCTAGTTTTGCCAATCTTGGGCGTTGCTTGGGACATAACCACATTTCTGCACAGGAATATTGTACTTGTTTTTTTTTTATTCAACTGCATGGGGGTAAATCCTAAGGAAATCCAGGAGTGATTTCATGTTCCAACAACTTGATCAGAAAATCTGCTCGAGATATTCACTGCCCAGAAATTGCCATTTCTATGTCTCTTCTATATAAGGGGTGACAAAACAGTCCCCACAATAATTGCAAAGACTTGTTATACATGAAGTGGTTTACTGAGGATTTTGGACAAACGATACGGTTTTAGCGCGCCAAAAATCTTGGTAATCACCTAATAAGAACTCTGGGCTTGAAACAAGTTTTTGTTGCAGGCCTGTGTAATATCTTTACTTGTTAAAAACTTGCTAAAATACTATAATGTGTGACTAATGGTTAATATAATAAATATTTAGTATAACTAATTAATTTAGTTTGAATTTTGTAATATTTGGAATTATGTGAATACATTTAGATACTGAATTTCAGGGTGAAAATTGCAAAGTCTTAATTTTTTCACAGAAATAGGTGTACTGCACATGGAGAAACTTTTTGATGGAAAAATAACTAAAATAGGTTACATTGTATGGATATATGGATGATTGGTATATTTTAATACAGTAGTAGAAACCAATATTTATATTTTGATAAGATATTTTCCTTCCTGAGAATAGCAAGTATTAACATTTTCTGTACTAAAATCTGAGGTAGGAAAAATTAGAAGACAAATTATTAAATAATACAAAAACAATAGAAGTAATTAAAGGGTGACAGTGCCGAACTTTGGAAGTTCGTTTTATTGGCTTACAGGGGCGGCGGAACAGGTCCAGGCCATATGTGGAATTTGAAATCTAGGAGAAGGGTGGAGAGGAAAGGGGATAGGAGGCTAGTTCATTTTTAAAAAATTTCATTCCAGTTCATACATTAAACTATATTTTCATAAAGTACAATGTGGGACTTTTTGCGGAGACTGTCGCGCGAAAATTTCGAACGCTTTGACATGTATCCTGCATGCACGAGTGCAATGCAGTCCTAAATCGTAAGAGAGTGAACACAATTTTTTTTAAGAAGAGGTTTCGATAATCTCAAATCTCAAAAGGTGTTTCGCCGCCTCTGTTGGCTTAAACTAATTGTTTTGACCCAACTTGTGTCCATGTAGAAGATTATGGTCCAGTTCAGTTTGAAAGTGGGTACAATATAAAATTTAAATGCATAAGGGCGTAAGTAACAGGAGCCGAGTATAGTAGTAGTCTTTACTGCAGTCTAGTGTAAGATTTTTTTCACCCTCATTTGTAAGGAAAACTATCTAGCACAAAAAAATATTAATGAAAGCTTTCTTATAAGATAATACAAGTTTAAAGAAATCATGATATCCACAACGTCACCCTCAAAAACTGATATTTAATAGAGCCGTGCGAGGGCTGCAAATAGTAATTTGATTTTTCTAGGAAATATGTTGAAGATATACGCTTTTTTTGTATCTCATGCCCGCCCTTTCAGGGATCACGTCGGCCGTGTCATAAGGGTTTTGTGGAGAGTGATTGCTCCTTCCAGAATGTTCCTTTTACGGTTTATTAGAGTTAAAAAGTCCTTGAAAGTTCTTTCTTTCTTTATTCGAAATTAAATTCATTCAACTTATCCAGCATTTTATATTTAGGGTAAATTTTTTATTAACGGATTTCCGCCTATTTCATGGAAGGTCTCTCAGAAACGGTTATTTCCCTCTAGATGCTCCTTTTGGCGTTATACAGAGCATACAAATAACTCAACAGTTTTTTCTTACTTGAGAAAATCGAATGCATATAATTTATACAGCTTTTAGTATCCCACATAGCATTTTCCAAAGGAGGCGCTCCTTCGCGTTTACAGAGGTTTCCTCTGAGGTTAGTATAGAGAAGATTTTTTTACTGTCATTAGGATCAATAATATTTATTTTTGTCGTGTTCTGCAATTGATTTAAAAAATTTATATTCATATTCAATTCGAATAAGAATGAGCTTTTTTATGTTTCGTCCCGGGCTGACTCACTGGACTCGTCAGTCAGGCTGTGTGAATCAGTCCTCAAGTCAAGGCGTTAACAACCGTGCCGGAGACTGCATGGCACCAGGGTGTGGTGTCGTATACGGCGTCTCTAGGATACCAACTCGCCTCCTAGAGTATGCAGACCTCACCCCCGCATGCGGGGCTCTGCGGGGGTGGGAGCAAATGAATAAAACAATCAACAGAAGCATATGCGAGGAGTTGGGAGGAGATTTGAAAGTCGTGTAGGAGGAGGATCCATGGGCCTTTTTGAAGGAGGAACCAAGTACATTTTATTTGAGAAGAAGAAAAAACAAATTCCAACAGAGTGTGCGGGAGCACAAAGAACTGTTGAAAAATATGAGTGAGATCATCCATAAGATGGATGAATATTGTGGAACGAAGAGAAATATGTTCCTCCCAATCCGGGATGGGATTCACGCAGTTGCGGAACCAGAAATCGTGCGTCTCTTCTCAACCCGGAAAAAAGAAGGTAGGTTGGATGGGACCAGCACCTCTCTATCCTACCTTCTTTCTCCCGGGTTGAAAAGAGACGCACGATTTCTGGATTCGCCACTGGATTCACGAGGCGGAGGCTGCTCGAAGGAACCTTTACGGATGTGGCTTGGACTTCTACTACAGCTTTGGCACCGTCGAAGGTGAAAAGGGCAGAAAAATCTCCAAGAGAGTGCAGGAAGAGCGGAAAAAGGCAGGGCGGGGAAAGAACACAAGCCAAACGGGGACTCAGATGGAAGAAGCCCTGGAAACTCCCGCTCTCAAGCTAGGGGAGCGTGAACGGGAGTCCACCCTGAATCCCACTGAGGCAAATTCTTCCTGGAAGCCAATGAAGAAGAGGCCGAGGACCCGCACTGCTGCAGCAGCGGTGACCTATACTCCCAAGCGAGGAGACGAGAAGGAGAGGTCTGCTACTAACATGAAGCAGGCCAAACCAACAAGGCGATATCGACCTGAGGCAATCCTCATAAGACAGGCCGTAGGCTCGAGCTACGCGGAGGTCCTCAAGGACCTCAAGCGAAAGGAGAACCCAGACACCTTTGCGGTAAAAATCAAGGGTGTCAGGGAAACCCGAAACGGAGAGTTTCTTGTGGAGGTTGGGCCGAAGGCGGATGGCAGAACCAAGTTGTCGGCGGCCATAAAAAGAGCGGTCGGTGACTTAGCATAGCGTGAGCCAAATCAATGGCGAGTCGTCGGTGAGGGATGAAACAGGTTTATAGTGTACCCATTGGGAGCTTTCTATCGAGGTTTGTGTAGGAGGTATCGAAAATAGATCTAACTCTGACTTTAAGCACTCACAAGAATGAGAATGTAGAAACGACATTCAAAAAAATATTATATTTTTTTCCGATACGTATTTTATACACCATTGATTTCCAAATATATCATCGATACACTGTAAAAAATTAAAAAATGGTACCACTTAGAATGGTAAAATTACCAACCAAAAATTGTTGCAATTTTACTACTTTGATTATGGGATGAATGCCACTTGCATGTCAGAAGTTCCAACCAATCTTGTAACTTTACCACTTTTAGACTGACACTATAGGAAGGCGTTGTAGAAATACAGCTTCTGCTTGTGAATCTGTGACTTTCAGAGTAGGTAATAAATGGACCTACTTTCAGAGTGTTGATTTTGTTGACGCTGGTAAAATTACAGAAATTGTTAAAAATTCCTTTTTCCAACGTAATCTCACGTCCTGAAATTTGAGAATTAATAACGTGGGGAACTTGCACAGCTCTTAACGTAGTATAAGTACAAGTAATTGTAAAGTTTCAAAGTTGCCCCTTGTGCCTCGTGTCAAAGATATTTTGCTCATGTTCAAAAAATTCTGAAGAACTCGGAACAACTCAGATACTCAAGAGTCGACTTCGACAATTATTATTGTGTTTTGAATGTGATATTTTGTGTACATCGTTTCTCAACGACAAAATTTGTATGGAAAAAGACGAATTATTCACATTTTGTATGTATATGCTAAAGTTACCATGTTGAATAAGAACAAGAATATTTCAGGTTAAAATAGTATCACCTACAAATTCATAACGCATTGTAATTTTACAGAATCTGTCTGGAAACTTACACAACCTAAAAGTTGAAATCCATATTAAAAGAGAATATTCGTTAATGTCAGTGAAAACGTTACTTTGGGAGTAGGTAATAATCGGAC
The DNA here is from genome assembly GCA_932178445.1 of Andricus quercusramuli. Taxonomy (NCBI): domain Eukaryota; kingdom Metazoa; phylum Arthropoda; class Insecta; order Hymenoptera; family Cynipidae; genus Andricus; species Andricus quercusramuli. The sequence goes on along the minus strand of CAKNXH010053968.1, from coordinate 12,111 downwards.
CTACTCTGAAAGTGGTAAAATTACCAGAATTTTTTTTACAGTGTAGGATATTTCAGATTTTTACGCTTCGCACACTTTTTTTTAGTCTTGGTTTTATTTTTATTCTTTGCAGCTTTCTTTCTTTTCACCGTACCACGTTTCTTTATTTTTCTGGAGGTTTTCTTTCTTCTCTTATTAATAGGATTTCGACTCATGACCTTATGTGCACCGCGATTAGAAATCGACTGAACCAGTTGCTTCTTCCGAATGTTCTTATAACCAGCCACCGAATACCATGACCTTTTTGATATGGTGCACCAATATAAATCTGGAGAATTCCTCCCCTACTACCCCAACCTACTTGTGAGGCGTAATATTCATCGTGTTGACTCATTATTTTTTTCTTTTCTATCTCTATCTAGCCAATACGTTTAAAGTGAAGTGTAGCTGTCAGCGTACCAAACTCAAATGGTATTGGCAAACCAACGTGGTCTCTTATATCAATTTCAAGTGAAGAAAATCCCGTGAGGAGAACTGGTATGTAGTTACGTGGTTAAAAATTACTGACTTGTATTGTGCCAAAAGAGTAATCTCTTCTATCTACAGAAACGGGGCGTAAAAGTGGTGCTTTTACATCACCAGTAACGCGAGGTTCACAAATATTACAGTGAACAAATAATCTATCCGGAATACCACTAGCTAGACTAGGTGGATGTCTAGCAGTATACTCATTATTCTCAATTCGAAGTAGATTATCTGATGCAAAACCTAGAATACGTGATAATTTAACACTGAGTACCAAAAAATGTTGATCATTCGTCAGACATGATTTTCCACACTGTTTTTGTATGCGTACGCAGCTGCTTTTGAAATTGTCATATTTAAACTTAATATGTTGATTCAATTCTGGAAGACTGTTCAGAATGTTTAAAAGAGAGTCAATATCGGTATAAAGACCAGGTTCAAAGAAATTTACAAGGGGTTTTTTCCACATAAGAGGCTCTTCTTCATCTTCCAACTTTTCTTTAATGACAATAAGTTCTATTAAATCTTCCAACTTTTCTCTCATATTTTCATCATTTATTTTATCTTTTGCAACATGTACTTTATATTTGTCAAGAAGGTCAATACCATTTTAAATGGTTTTTCTTTTTTTAATATTAGCATCAAATTGTGGGATTGTATGTCCGTCAGTGCCAGTATTCATAAGGGTGATACGATTTTCAAATAAATTATCGTGTCTCACATGAAGAAATGTACGAGGAAGTTGTACTTCTGTGAGCGCTACTGCCCAGTGTCCTTACAACCGAATCTCATGTGGCAGTTGTGTTATAAAATTGGAAGTGCTATTCTCGGGAAAATATTTCATACTTCTATTGCTTGGTAAAATGAGGTAAAATTGATCAGCATTCATTTTTACAATGTTTTTAAATTTGAAGCTGGAATCCACGAATTAAATTTGTCAGGATAACCTATCCACTTGACAAGAAATTGTTTTTTGTTTCCCTTCCCTTTAGTCTGTTATATTTTTTCAAACTTAAATTCCTCCCCAACTATATCTTTATTTTTTACACCGGTCAATTCTTGCTCGTGAAAAAGTCCATCAACTTCTTCTCCTGCTAAATCTTTCAACTCATAAACAAAAGGTGATTGTATTCCATTCAGAACTCGCTTTACTAGGAACATTTCTTCACTCCAGCCTGACTCGTAACCTTTCTTAAAGACGCCCTTCTCGCGACTGATTCTAACTTGGTCATCGACATTGTACTTAGGCTTTTTTGTAGACCTCTTTTCCTTACTGAATCGCAATTGAATATTTTCCCATGCTTTGGAAGCATTGTGTACAGTAACTTCAGCCGGTGCCATTCTGATACTGCTGTGCCTGGCATTATTGTAAGAATCTACAATTTGTTGCAAGATATCAATATATCGTCGATTATTTTCATGCGTGGAATAACGCCACATGCGTTCTTTGAGAGTTCGATTGAAGCGTTCTACTACGGCTGCTTTAACATTAGGGTCCCGTGTTACTCGAAATTTTATTCCATTATCTGACAAAAATTTTTGGAAAGTAGAACCTAAAAACTCTTTCCCGTTATCCGTTTGTAGGCAGATAGGTACACGATTGTTACCTCTCTGAAGAATACGCTCGAAACCATGTTTTACTTCTAAAGCAGATTTATTTCGAAGGGGCTCAACCCAGGCAAATTTACTCAAAACATCAATTACTACTAGTAGAAAAGTATAATTATTATTGTAGGTTGACAAGCTTTGTAGGTCAACTAAGTCAGCCTCCCAGACATTATCGATAGAGCTAACATTATAATGTAATCTTTTAAATTTTCTGCGAATAGGTCTATGTTTCGTAAATGTGACTGCGACTTTAACCACTTGAGCACTTTAGCGCTAGAAACTTTTCCTCGCACGGCACGAACTATTTTTTCAGCACCACTGTAGGGCCCGGATGACTTGGGTTGTAGTATATTCCTTCTAACAGTTTCATCTTAAAATAAAAGACTGCCACTTCTTTATTAATCCTGATCCACGCTGACCGTGTCCTTGATCTTTTCTAATTCTGCTACGACTCCTAGCACGAGTTCTTGTATTTGAAGTTTCTCGAAGTTTATGTGAATCGCCAGCCTCGTCTGTACTTTCATCGTCTGTTATAAGAGGGTGAAATGTAGAGTTTCTTCTATTACTTATGTCTCGTCCCAGCTGTTTGTCTGTTCGAACTCTCCAGTATTCTCTATCTTTCACAAGTTCTCTTGGTATTTCAAGCTCTCGAAGGATATGAGCGAACTGATCTCTACCAGACGGAACGAATCTTTTTCTATGTCTTAATGCATCGTTAACGAGATCTGTAATATTTGAATCTTCAATGCGGTGTCCATCAATAAAAACTAATCCATTTTTATCTCACCTTATTCTGCTGGTAATATTCGGTCTTCTTAAATGATTGAGTAATAAAATACTATTTGCCTGAAAAGTTGTAGGCACTAATGCTGTAATGGTTTCTACAGGTAGAAATTCTCCATTGGATGATTGATTGTCAGTGACTTCATTTTGGTCTTTATTCTCAGTAGGAGGATTTCTATCCTCATCAACAAAGAAGAGAAATTTTTGTAACATCTGACTATATATTCTCCACTTTTCACGCTCATCTAATGGAGAAGGTGAAAATAAGATACGACTTATTTCGGTATCAAGTCTACCAAGATTATTACCAGGTGTCTGCGTAGTTAACCCAGGAATTGATGGTATAATTTGTGAATCACTAGTGCTTATAGTTGGTTGCTTTAAAGTCGGCATTTGGTGTTGCATTTTATTCACCTGGTCACTTGGGATAAGTACCATTTTTCTAGCCTACTCCATATTTGCTGATGAAATGGTTTTTTATTTAGGATGAGCCACTTAACAAGTTAGATATTAAGCACCCAATGATTGGTGCAAGTAAAAGAGGCAAAAATTCACCTTTTTGTACGATAAAGTTTTTTTTTTCTTTTGCCATGTCCCATGGGTTTCCGCTAACTTGCGAAATAGTTTTTTATATTTTTTCAACTTCAATCTCTGGTGCTTCCTAAGTGGTACATTTCCCCATAGAGTGTTTAAAGCGCACTCACAAATACATTTAATGAGTCGGGCATTTGAGGTTTTTAATACAGCACGTCGCTGATCAGGGTTGAGGTGATAAAGAGCATGCAAAACTATAGCATTTTACTTCCCGATTGACTTGCCACCTTTCGACATCATTACAAACGTGCAACTGGTGCTCGTCCCGCACTACTGCCTCTCTTTATAGCTTTGACAGGAACATAAACGTAATGAAAAGGGTCATCTGGAAATATACTAGTCCGAAATTGACAATTTTCTGGGGTAGGTTGTTTCAAATCAAGAAGTAAATAACCATGTGGTTGAGAAGTGGCATCTTGATAGGCTTCTTGTAAAAATCGTGGATTTTCAGGACAAACTTGCCGAGCTAGATGCTGAATTTGGGCACGATCTCGCGGATTTTTAAAAGCAGCAATATAGTCAGCATTTAGAGAAATATCTCTTTTCCAACACGCCCTGAGATTAGCTTACAAGGGCGTGCGACCATCGCCGCGCCGCGTTGAACCATTCCACAGTGGGCTGGGAGCCCACCGAAAGTGGCCAAAAGTCAAATTTTGTTTGGATTTACATTAAACTTGGTATAAGGCGGTTTTTGAGGTTGCTGACTTCGAATTTCACGTCAAAGTTAATAAATTAGAAATGGCGGATCCAATTTGGCGCCTGAAATTTCTAAATTTTTACTTATTCATATGAAACTTGATGTAAGGAGGTTTTTGAGGTTGCTGATTTCGAATTTGACATCAAAATTCATAAATTCAAAATGGGGGGTCCGATATGGCGCCTGAAATTTCTAAAATTGTACATGTTCATATGAAACTGGGTATGAGGTGGTTTCTGAGGTCGCTGATTTCGAATTTGACGTCAAAATTCATAAATTCAAAATGGCGGATCCTATATGGCACCTGACATTTCTAAATGTTTACTTATTTATATGAAACTTGGTGTAAGGAGGTTTCTGAGGTAGCTGATTTCGAATTTGACGTCGAAATTCTTAAATTCAACATGGAGAATCCAATATGGCGCCTAAAATTTCGATTTTTTTTTTCATTTGTATTTGTATTTCTATTCGTATTTTTACATATTGGTATCAAACTTTGAAATGAGTCCTCTTGCCTCTAATTAAATATCTCCTTCAACGTCAACTTTTCTTCGTCGGTTAATTCGAGTTCGTCTAAGTAAAAATTTAGAAATGTCGGGCGCCATATTGGGTCCGCCATTTTGAATTTATTGATTTTGACGTCAGATTCTAAATCAGAGACTTCAGAAACCCCCTCATACCGAGTTTCATATAAATGAGTAAAAATTTAGAAATTTCAGGCGCCATATTGTATCCGCCATTTTGAATTGATTAATTTTGACGTCAAATTCGAAATCAGCGACCTCAAAAACCCCCTTATACCAAATTTGTATGGTCGGAAAAAAAAAATTATCCTATATAATGTAGTTAAATGGGAGAGAGTCATATCCTTCAACTAATCGTCTTTTAGTGTCGAGATCACAGATTGAGTCAAAGTTTATCATTTCAGAGTTTTTATAGTTTAAATTGATACCTTTCACTTTGCAAACAGTGTGATTTTTGCCATCAGGTGATCGCACCTTATATGCATAAAATTTGGGACCACCTGAAACAAATTTTTCTATAAAACTACCGGAACCATAAACTTCAAGTGCATCTGTTAAATCGCCTAATAGGCAACCTGTATCTGGATAATACTTATTTGGCTCATAAGTGCTGGCAAAAATAACTAAATGCTTGTCAAAATAAAGGACACGACGATCTAGTTGCTTCAAGTAAGTGAATAACTTCAAGCGTGCCTGAGCTGTCGTGTAAGCTGCTATAACCACATTAGTAATAGGCGATGGCGTCACAGCTTCACTTTTGTACAACCATGAGGCATAAATACTATTATCGTCTACAGGCAAGACACTCTTGAGAATTTTATCAGGACTCTGAACAATTTCCAGCAACTCTTGCTGACTCTGAATGATCTCAGTCTTCGGCATATTTTCTCGTTGGCAAAATTTCCCCCAAAATGAATTAAGACAAAGTATAGCCAACGAGCACAATCCTGGATTCTTTTTAATGTTATCAGGATCTAGGGTTATACCTTCAGACTCTAATATGTTTTGAATGAATGCCTTTTTCGATGCCTTATCAGTGCAATAGGCAGGGTATCCGCTGGCTTTATGTTTCAGTTTAAAAAATCGGTTCATGTATTCTACAAAGAGACCACCCATTTTTGTGACTTTGTCATATTGAGTAATTTCATACTGCCAAATTTCAAAAATAGAGGTAATTTTTTAACCCTCTTGAATTGCTACTTTTAGCTGGTCGGAAACCCATGTTCCTTCTATTTCTCTCTCACTTGTACTATTCACATGCGGGCAATCTTGTTGTAGTTGTAATTTACAACAAGTATTGCACAGAGGAAACATGAGTTTACCGTGCATACGGACAGGTAAAACAGGTAAATCTTTGTCAGTAGGAGGCAATACCCTGCATTTGACTAATCCCTCAACATTGGTTAAATCAAAGTTTACACCGGTTAAACGTTTGCAGTTATCACCAATATAAACTTTGGGATGACCTATGGGAAATTTGCCATATTTAGAAATAAATGGTTAAAGTGAACAAACATCAAGATATGAAATTTTTACCTTACCCTTAGCCTCATAATACGAAAATGTATTACCTGTTCTACCTCCATAGAATGCATCTCGAGGATTCAATGCCTCAGTCATCGAAAATGAGTGGTCTTTTAAAAAATTGCGTAAATCATCATTTTGAACTTTTCCCATATCAAAGGAGCACTCCCACTTTTCGATTACCTCATATCCCAATGAGCGAAGTCGATCAGTTTGAGCTTTTTTTCGTTCAAAACGATCATTTAGTGATTCTGAATTTTTAACCAAAGTTGATTTTTTATCCCAATTCAATTTAAAGCAATTAGGACACACAAGCCAGTAGCAACCATGGAATTGGTAAACTACTTTCCTATTGCCACCTTTATCTTCATAATAGCCATCGACTAATGATCCATCCGGCAATCTAAATTTTCGTGTCCTACCTGCATGAGTAATTTAAATGTCCAATTCGCGTTCTAAGGCTAATAACCATTCGATGGTTTTTCCTTATTGTTTATCAGCCCGCCTATAACCACCGTTCGGTATAACACCTATTTGATCAGCTTTCAGATCATTTTTTCTAAATACTTTTGCGCATGCGGATGCAGTCGTTATAGCCTCAATAAATGGATCGACATTGGCTACTTTGAGAAATAATCTTCTGAAAGCCAAATATGTCTTACGAAGAATATCCACATCATTTATACAATAGGATTTCAATTCTTCTTTGAAACTAAAATTGTATTCTGACCTGACACATTCTTCGTACCACTTGAAAAATGACTCCCGAGCCTCATAAGACATTGTATCCGGTGAAAAATATTTTGCATCCGGAATTTTCCCAATGTATTCCAGATTCTCAGGAGTATTGAATAAATGGGGAAATGTACCCTTTTTCGCCTCTTCTAACCCAAAAGCTTTAGGCAATTGACTTAATGGCATGTGAAGGTAATTCAAACTGTCAATAAAACGGGTTTGATTTACCTTCATCAAAAGAATACTTGTCCCATTTAAAATTATCTCTGGTGGATTTCTCAACCCTTGATCTTTAATCAGATGGCTTAAAATAAATTGTGCATGAAACCCTTTAGAATTATGAGCTATACAAACGGTTTCCGTGAAGTGGCTCATTTTTCGCGTGGCAAATTGTGTAAATTCAGAAACCGGATCCTTATCAAAAATATACTGCCTAATGCCACACCATTCGCAGCGTACATTTGAATCAGGATCATCCATACACGCATCACATACCTGTTGTGCAACACACAAATTAGGTACGTGAATTTTCGTGGATTCCTGACCAACGAAAGATTCACTCTGCTGAGTTTCAAAGTCGTAAAAAATGTGCGCTACTTTTTTATCATGACGTGGATCCCAATTGGTGTTATGTAGCACAAATGATTGTCTGGACAAACTTTTTTGCACTTAACACAATTTGAGAATCCACATTTATGATCTTTAACATCTAAATGATTAATTAATTTCGAACAGCAACCACAAATTTTGAAGACTGAGCAAATACTTTTTCCTTTGCTTGATTCCTCGCATGATTCACATTTAATCTCCTTCCCGACATCCCCAAACAGAATATTACTTTTTTGGTTACAGGGTGGCGAAGTGTGAAAGGCGTTACATTTTTCAGAGCACAAATGACTTTCTGAATTTCTTAAAGCCTTGTTACATGGCGCACAAAAGTTTCTACTACCCCCCGCACCTATCAAATATAAAATTGGAGAAAAATGGCATTTTGGGGCACCCTCATACAGCAAATAAATATTTTGTTTAATTATTTCTCCTTTACTCAAAATTTCTGAACTGTCGTCATAAAAAGCTTTTGCTTTTCCTAATCCAAAGCTATCAAAATGGTACACTATTATTGCTATCTGAGCTTTTCCTAAAAATTATTGATATTTAATTAATCCACCTCTCTCGCGCTTTCGACGCCAGTCATTTTTTAATTCGACGTTAGTTTTGTCAGTCATCAATTTCCCTTCGAAAATTGCTGCTACAATGGCCTGTGGTAGACATGTATTTTCTTTACTAACTATTGTTAAAACTGATCACTTAAAAATGTCGGATTGCAATTTAACACGACCTTCACCGGCTGGTACCTGAACACGGGCCATTTCAGCATGAAAAGTATCGTCGATTTCGAAACCTGTGGCACTTTGCACAACTTTTGCAACACGGTCCCACAGGTCTTCAAAAGACAAGTCTTTTAAGGGGAAACGGTAGGTTTGACTGAGAACATGGATGACTGCAGCGACATCTATAAAAAAAACGGAAATATAGTTTAGTGCCCCCTGGCAAAAAAAGGTGAAAACTTGTACCCGAAAATCTGTAGTATTCTATTGGTAAAAATTTTGACCTGTTAGAGGGAGAAACTTAGCAATGAGAGAGACAGCAAATCTTCAAACATTTTTATTGCACCGTCCCATCTGTGATTTCAGCTCCCTTACCCAGCATACCTGCTCAGCTTTAGGGAAATACTATTTCTAGATATTTGTGACTAACTTAGACTTTCAACTTCTCAAGCTATTTGAATGGAAGGAACAAATTCGTTGTAATTGAACTTCCCAAATATTTGGAAATTGTTCACATAATTTGTTTATGGAAATATAAACTGTTATATTTCACCAAATATTATCAAACATATATTATTTATATGAATTTTTGCAGCAATTCATGTATTTTGTTGTAAATTCGTCTTTTTGGTTAAAAATTAATTTTGTTAAAAATTCATCTTTCTTTGTTTTTAATTTCTTAAAATAGAAAATGGAATACTCTTTTCCAATCAACAAAGTAGTTCAACTTCCGAACAAGAAGCGTTGAATTTTCAACGAAAAAAATGTTTTTAACGAAAAATGTAATAGTTGATATTTCAAGCAAGAACAGATTTTTATTTTAAATGAAAATCAGCTGAATTGAATAAAGGAGGACTAATTTTGTAATAGAACAGTAAAATGACTGAACGAAGCAAATGAATTTTCAACGAAAACAGATGAAATTTAACCAGTTATTTGCACTTTTTATCAAAAGATAAACTTTCCATAAAATAGTTGAATTTTCAACAAAATAGTTACATTTTCATTCAAAGAGATGAATTCATACCAAAATACACTAATTTTTAAACGAAATACTTGAATTTTTTATTACAAAATAAATTAAGAATATATATATGAATTTTCAACCATACAGTTCAATTTCCTACCAATTTCCTGAATTTTTGAGCCAAAGATACGAATTTTCTACCGAAATTTTGGTACGAATAGCTCCCAGATAAGACTTTGGCTATTTGTACCGATAAACTTCCGAAAAGCTGATACCTTCGACTAACGCCCCTCCCCCTGAGGTGTTAGAAAGGGGCATGAATGTCACCTATGTACATTATTTCTGTGACCAGCCACAGAGGTGTCTTCCCGCCCCCCCACAAGACGTTGGAAAAGGGTGAGGATGTGACCTACAATATTTTCGTGACCAGTCACAGACAGGTCCCGCCCCCCATAAGCCTGAGATTGTATGGGGGCCCCCAGCTCTTTATTAAAAAGTAAAGCGCATTACATTTGTTTTTTAATTTTTTAAGTTTATAGTTTTTTAGAATTTGAAAAATGTTCGGAGGGTTCGTAACTCATTGTTGATTGTTATGGTTGTTACATCCTAACAAAAAAAAATATTATAAGAAATTGAGTGTGGTCTGATAATGATTTTCCTATACTGAATTTCTAATAATTTTTTCACGATTCTAGAAAAATCCTTATAGAAAATGATTATAAGAAACTCAGTATAGAAATAATTGTATAATATAATTTAATCTTTCATATTTGCGGTTGAATTCAATTGTCTTCAAATTAAAACCTTTTTTGGTGGGAATATCAACTATTAAATTTTTCTTCGAAAATGCGTTTTTTCTTCTTCATTTATCTGATTTGTTCAAAAGTAGTTTTTTTGTTTGAAAAAGAATTCTACTATTTGGTTGAGAATTCAACTATTTTGTTGAAAATTCGTGTTTTAATTACAATCGTTCCTGGTTGAAATATCAACTGTTATTTTATTTAAAATAATAATTTTTTTTTTAATATCAACTAATACATTTTTCGTTCAGAATTCATCTTTTGTGGTTCCAAACTCAACTACTTGGTTAATAGTTCAATTGCTTCGTTAAAAATTTAAATAATTTATTTTTTACGTTCGTTGTTTTATTGGTTGAAAATTAATTTTTTCTCTGCTGAAAATTTAATTATTCCATTTCTGGTTGAAAATCGATATTTTTTCATAGAAAATTCATCTATTTGGTTATAATATTATATATTTTTTTGAATGGTTGTATTTATTGATAGAAAATTAATATACTTGCTGGTTAAAAGTCATATTTTTGGTTAAATTTAAATTTTTTGTTGAAAATTTTACTACTGGGTTGAATGTTGAACTACTTTGTATGAAAATTAATTTTTTTGTTGACGATTCATCATTTTATTAATTAAAAGATCTTATTTTCGTTTGTGTACTGGTCCAATTATATTTATCAAAACTTGCAAGGTTTCAAAATTTATTAATATTTTTTTTAAACTTTCATTCATCGTTATAATTATTCATCATTTTAGTTGGAAATTCATGTTAGTTGCTGAAAATGTCACTATTTTGTTGATCATGTGCTTGTTTTGTTTGTTGAAAATTAATTTTATTAATTAAAAAATGAAGTATTCCATTCTTTTTGTTCGAAAAATCAACTACACTGTTGACATTTGAATTGCCTTTTCAAATTTATTCTTTTGGTTGATGATTCATCAGAATTTTTTTTAAAAAGAATTGTTTTTTTATTCAAAATTTGACTACTCATTTGAAAGTTACATTAGTTTGTTAAAATCAAATTTTTTTGATCGACGATTTATCGTTTTAGTTTAAAATTCATCTCTTTTGTTGAAAATTTAATTGTTTTGTTGAAAATTCGTTTTTTCGTTGGAAATTAATGTTTTCAATTGAAAATTGAACTACTCAATTTTTTTCAATTAATATTTTATGTTATTGCAAATTCAACTATTTGATTGCAAATTCATATTTTTTTACAGGAAATTGATCTTCTTTACGAAAAATTAATTTTTTTGTTTGAAAATTCAGCTATACTTGGTTGAAAGCTGTACTGCTTAGCAGTACATAAATTTATTAAAAATTCATTCATTTATAACGTGATTCATCACTCTATTTGAAAATTCATCTGTTCCATTGAAAATGTAACTATTTTATTGATTATTCGTTTTTTTGCAAATTTATCTTCTTCAGTTAAATATTCGACTTAGTTGTTGAAAATTAAAGTTTTCAATCGGAAATTCAATTATTACATTTTTGGTGTAAAATTGTTACTCTTCAGTTGAGAATTCAACCGATTGGATAATTTAAAAGGCCGTGTCTACGAGTACCGAAATTTCGGTACGAATAACTCCCAGATTCTACTTTGGCTATTTGTACCGAAACTTCGGGGATAAACTTCCGAAAAGCCGATACCTCCGATTAACGCACCCCCTCCCCTCTGAGTTGTTGGAAAGGGGTACGGGATGTGACCTACGTGATTTCTGTGATCAGTCACGCAGGTGTGCTCCCGCCCCCCCCACCACGAGACGTTAGAAAAGGGTAAGGATGTGCCTTACAATATTTTTGTGACCAAGCACAGAGGTGCGACCCCTCCCCCCCATAAGACCTTGAAAAGGGGTAGGGGTTTGGCCAACATTATTTCTGTAACCAATCACAGGGGTGCATTCCCGCCCCCCATAAGACGTTGGAAAGGGGTAGGGATTTGAACAACATTATTTCAGTAACCAGTCACAGGGATGCCTCCCCTCCCCCCATAAGACTTTGGAAAGGGGTATAAGGGATGTCATAGAAAATATTTCTTCTTCAAAAAAA
>CAKNXH010053967.1:0-17642 GCA_932178445.1 Andricus quercusramuli | reverse complement strand
ATTCATTTATCCTGAATTCTTTTAAATTCTTTTGAATTCTTTTAAATTCACTCAATTCTACTCAATTCAATGGATTTTCAAAAAGTTTTTACTTAACTTAAATTCTTAGACATGTCATCAAATGCTTCTTAATTTTTCTAAATTCTTTTAAAACTTAATCAATTCAATGCATTTTTTTCATATATTTGAATGGTTTTGAATTCACTTGATTGTTTTTTTTAATTCAGTTTGATTTTTTATGAATTTCATCGAATTCTTCTCGTTTCCCTTAATTTCCTCGAAATTCACTCAAATTTTAATCAAATAAATGGATTTTCTTAATTTAAATCAATTTTTCTTATTCAATTGAATTTTTTTAAAGTGTTTGTAGTCATACGTCACCTTGTTGGTTGGAAACTAGTCGGGTTTCAAAGATTTGAAGAGATTTGAAATTATTTTTTGGAATTCTCTTGCATTTTTTTTAATTCACTTGAATTCTTCTAAATCTACTCAATTCTACGTAATTCATTGGATTTTTTTGAATTTTTGAATATTTTCATTCAATTGATCCTCAAGTCTCTCAACCTCACCTTGAATTCTCAGGCATGTCATGAAATTCTATTGAATTCCTTTGAATTTTTCTAAGCTCATTTTATAGTTACGCAGTATAATTAAGTTTTTTTTAAATATATTTCAAACTGTTTTCAATTAATGCCAATTTTTTAATTCGCCCTGAATTTTTATGAATTTCATCGAATTCTTTTCATTCACCTTAAATTCCTCTAAATTCATTCAAATTTTACGAAAATAAATGGAATTTTCTTTATTTTTACAATTATTTCCCATTCAACTGAATTCTTTTGAATTTAACTTGAATTGTTTTGAAGTCCTACGAATTCACCCTGAATTTGTTACCATTTGAGCGGGAAAAAAGTACCCTATGAGCGTGGCAAAAAGTACTTTCTGCTGAAGATTATCTTTTTAGTTTTAAATTTTATTATTTGGTTGAAAATTTAACAGTTTTTTTTAAAAGAATCATTTTTTTTGCAAGTTCAACTCTTTTGTTAAAAATTCAACTCTTTTCGTATAATATTAACTTTTGTTTAAAATTCATATGTTGTTGCTGATAAGTCAATTGAAATCTTTTTTGGATGGAAAATATTTTCCTGAAAATTTGTCTTTTTAATTTAAATGTTCATCTTTTTTTAGTAGAAATATTTCATCTCACTTGGAAAAAAGGCAAATGTTTTTTTTGGAAATTCAACTATTTCCTAGAAAATTTACTTTTTGTTTAACATTTGTATTTTTCTGTAGAAAAGTCTATTAAATCCTTTTGAATGAAAATTCAACTCTTTTTTTGAAAATTTGTCTTTTTAATTTAAAAATCACCTGTTTTAGTACAATTTTCATTTTTCTTGGACAATGCAAGTGTTTGGTTGAATATTTCACAATCTTGTTAAAAATTCATACTTTTTGGTTAAAAATTCGACTATTTAGCAGAAAATTAACTTATAGTTTACAATTATTATTTTGGTGTTGGAAAGTGAACTGGGATCTGCTTTGGATGAAAATTTAACCATTTTTTAAAAGTTTTTTTTTTTAAATTCATCTGTTTTAAAAGAAATATCTCATCTTTCTTGGATAAAACTGGAAATGTTTGGTTTAAAATTCAATAATTTGGTGGAAAAGTCATAATTTTTGGTCGAAAAATCTTCTGCTTTGTTGAAAATTTATTTTTTGGTTAAATTTAATATTTGGTGTTGAAAAGAGAACTGAAATCTTTTTTGGATGAAAATTCAACTATTTTTTTGAATGTTTCCCTCTTTTAATTAAAATTTTGTCTGTCTTAAGAGAAATTTCATCTTTCTTGGATAAAAATGCTACTGTTTGGTTGAAAATAAAACTATTTTGTTAAAAAGTCATACTTTTAGTTGCAAATTCTACTGTTTTGTTAAAAATGTAACTATTTCGTAGAAAATGAATGAAAGTTCAACTTTTAAAAAAATTGCGTCCTTTTTTTTATTAAAAATTCATCTGTTTTAGTAAAAATTTCATCTTTCTTGGATAAAAATTCAACTATTCGGTAGACAATTCAACTATTTCGTTAAAACTTCATCCCTCTTGGTTGAAAAAATTCGTCTTTCTGGATGAAAAATTCGATTTTTTTGGTAGAAATCTATTTCTTGGTTAAAAATTCATATTTTGATCGTGAAAAGTCAACCAATATCTTTTTTAACAGAAAATTCAAGTATTTTTTTATAATTTATCTTTTTGATTTATAAATTCATCCGCTTTGGTAGAAATTTCTTTTTTTTTTCTTAGTGAAAATGCTACTTTTTGGTTAAAAATTATTCTTCTTTGCTTGAGTATTCAAATATTTTATTTGAAAGATTTGGTTGAGTCACTTTGTTAAGAATTCTTTTTTTGAAGAGTTATATTTTTGGTTGAAAATTCATCTCTTTGGTTGAAAGTTTAACTATTTTGATAAAAATTAATCTTTTTCAGTTGAAAATTCAACTACTTCGTTAAAAGTTAATTAACATTGTTAAGATTCATCTTTGTCGGTTGAAAATTCTCTTGTTTTAGCAAAAAATAATTTTCTTGGTTAAAAATTTCGTTTTTGTTGGGTAAAATAGTTTTTTGCTGAAGTCATATTTTTGGTTTGTAAATTCAATTTTTCTAGAGAAAATTCGTCTTTTGGCTTGAAGGTTGAAGAATTTAGGTAACATTTTCTTTCTTTAGTGAAGAATTTGTTTTTTTTTAATAAACTTTATGGCTTTTTTATTGAAATATAAACTATGACACTTTTTGTTGTAGATTTATATTTTTAGGTTGAAAATTCAACTATTATGGTTTGAAAATTTAATTATTTGGTTGAAAATTCCAGTATTTTGTTAAACAGCCATCTTTTATAGTAGAAAAGACATTTTTTTGATTAAAATAAATTAATAAATTTGAAAATTTGTTATAGAAATACTGTTTTATTCGTTTATAAAAGATTCTATGTTAAAAGTATTTCAAAATTGAAATGCAGGTATTTGAATATGAATGATCAAGAAAAATGAAAAGTTAAACAAGGAAAAATAAGGGAATTTTGATAATGAATTTCTCGGACACCCTGCCTGATTCTGCTAGCAATAACTAGTCAAACATTTTTGGAAACTAAAAATTACGCCCCTTATAAAAAAAAGCCCGAAGACGAAAATGATGAAAATAGTGGCCAGCCTTATTTAGTTTCTCCCTCTTCTAAATTAAAAATTGTACATTTATTTTCAGTACCTGGATGCCTTGCATAAAAAAGACACAAAGGACTCGAAAGGAACGTACCACGGATTACTGGTTCGACTCTACGCCGATTATTCAAGAGACAAACTTCTGCCGCTATTAAGGCGATCCGACAATTATCCGATTCAACAAGCCCTCGATATTTGCAGTCAGCGGCAATTTTACCCCGAAATGGTTTACTTACTCGGGAGAATAGGAAATACATCAGAGGCTTTGGCTCTTATGACTAGAGAGTTGAACGATATGGAAAGTGCGATTGCATTCTGTCAGGAGCACGATGACGAAGAGTTGTGGAATGATTTGATTAATTATTCTTTGGACAAGCCTGGTAAGGGACCGCTCATTTCTTTTTTCATCAATTTTCACAAATTTGCTTCCTCATAAGGAAGCTTTGTGATGGTAAAATCCATTTCCTTTTATTAAAAAGCGCATGGCGCCATTTTCGATTATTTCTCGATCCATCTCGAAATAACTCGAAACAATTTAAAACTATTGTTGTCTAGAAACTCGTATTTATGATTGGATGAAGTTTTCATTTTTTTGCCGCTTGAAAAAATAAAAAAGTCTGCAAACTTCAGGTTTTTGGGAAATGTAAGGTTATCTAAATAATATATATTCAATAATAATAATGAATGTATTTTTGAATATTTTAAAAATGACGAAGGTTTTGAAGAATTTTAAAAGGTTTCAAGATAATAACAAATTTTCTTGAAATTCCTGGGAAAATATAAATTGTTTTTATTTGTTTATTTTTAGAATCATTTTTAAGACAAAAATTACAAAGATTTCAAAAGATTTTAAATTATGTTCGAAAATCTCGAAAAAGAATGGGAAAGATTTTCAAGCAAAATCTTTCAATTATTAGATTACAAAGATTTATAAAAATTGCGAGTACGTTTAATACATTTCGAAAATTTAAAAACATTCAAAATTAATTGAAAAGTTGAAAATATTTCAAAACTTCTAAAAAGTGTACATTTTTGAATATTTGGAAAAAAATTGTTGATGGTTCTTAAGGATTTTGAAAGGATTTATGATAATAAAAAAAATTTCTTAGAATTCATGGGAAAATTTGAACTGATTTTTTATTTTGAAAAATTAATTTTAAGAGAATAGTCGAAAACATTTCAAAAGATGACAAAAGATTGAATACTTTGTGATAAATTTGCCTTTTTTTGTAGAAAATTAATCTTGTGCAACTTAATCTTCTTTTTTTATTTCTTATTATCGGTTAAAAATTCAGGTATTCCAGTTGAATATTTATATTTTTTTTGGGAAATTCATCTTTTAGGTTTGAAATAGAATTACTTGGTTGAAAGTTCGTTTTTTGGTAGAAATATGAGCTATTTTATTGAAAACTTCTTTTTTCTTTGAATGAAAAGGAATTTTTTTGCCGAAAATTTAACTTCTTTTGAAAGTTTCTTTTTTGGTGACAATTATTATTTATTCGAACTGAAAATGTAACTATTACTCCATTTGAATATTCCAAAATTTTAGTTAAAAATTCATCTCTTTAATTCAATATTAATTTTTTGATTAAACATTTAATTAATTATTTTTTGGTTGAAAAATGATTTTTTTTTAGTTGCAAATTTATCATTATTGGTAGAAATTAATTTTTTTAGGTTGAAAATTCATCTCGTTGGTCAAAAATTCGATTATTCTTAGTTAAAGATTCATTATTTTAGTTGAAAATTCATCTTTCTGGTTTAAAATTCAACTATTTCAATTGAAGATTTACAATTTCAGATGAAAAATTATTACTTTGTTTGAAAATGTAACTATTTTGTTGAAATTTAGTAATTTTTTGGTTGAAAGTAATTTTTTTAACTGAAAATTTAACTTATTCCAATTGAATATTCCATAGTTTCAGTTGAAAATTCCTCTGTTTGGCTGAACATTAAGTTTTTTAACTCAAAACTCAATCATTTAAGTTTTGTTTGACAATTTATCTTTTTTAGTAAAATATATATATTTTTTTAATTCAACTATTTCAGTTGTAGGTACATGGCTTTTAGTTGAAAACTTATATTTTTTGTTTCAAATTCAAATATTCCAGTTGAAGATTCATAATTTTAGTTGAAAATTCATCAGTTAGATTGAAAATTGAACTATATTCTTGAAAATCCGTTTTCTTTTTTGTTGAAAATTAATTTTTTCAATTAAAAGTTTTAATATACCATTTTTGGTTGGAAATTGGTTTTATAGACATATAATCTTTTTGGTAGAAAACTAAGTTGTTCGGTTGAAAATTTAACTATTTAGTTGTAAATTTATTTTATTTGTTTAAAAACTTATTTCTAAAACTGAAAATTAAACTATTCCATTTTTTGTGGAAAATGTATATTTTTTAGTTGAAAGTTCATCCAATTTGTGGAAAATTTTGTCTTTTTTTGGTTGTTGTGTCATCGTTTTTGGTTGATAATTCAACTGTTTCGTTAAAAGTTCGCCTTGTTGGGTCGAAAATTGAACTATTGTCATGGAAAATTTACTTCTTGTTTAAAACTCGTATTTTAATATTGAAAAGTTGAACTAAAATCTTTTTTGGATGAAAATTCAACAATTTTTGGAAAATTTTTGTTTCTAATTTAAGAATTCATAGATTTTAGTAGAAATTACATCTTTCATGGGTAAAAATGCAATTGTTTTGTTAAAAATTAGTCTTTTTGGGTTTAAATTTCAACTATTTTCGTAGAAAATTTTCTTTTAATTAAAAATTCATATCTTAGTGTTAAAAATTCAACTGAAATCTTTTTTGGATGAAAATTCAACTATTTTTTTCTGAAAATTTGTCTTTTTAATTTAAAAATTTATTTATCATAGTAGAAATTGCATCTTTCTCGGATAAAAATGCAATTGTTGGTTAAAAATTCAACTACTTTCATGAAAATTTTACTTCTTGTTTGAAACTCGCATTTTCATATTGATAAGTTGAACTAAGATCTTTTTTGGTTGAAAATTCAACAATTTTTTGAAAATTTTTCTTTCTAATTTAAGTATTCATAGATTTTAGAAGAAATTGCATCTTACTTGGATAAAAATGCAACTGCTTTTTTTTAAATTCGTCTTTTCGGGTTGAAACTTCAACTATTTTCGTAAAGAATTCACTTTTTTTTTTAATTCACATCTTAGTGTTGAAAATTTAACTGCATTCTTCTTTGGATTAAAATTCGAATTTAAGTCATCTTCATTGGTTAAAAATAAACCTTTTTATTTTTAAATTCAACTTTTCGGGTTCAAAATTGAACAGTTTTCGAAAAACTTTGTCTTTTTGGCATACAAATTTAACTATTTGTTTAAAGTTTCAACTAGTTTGTTAAAATTTCATCTTTTTTCATTGAATGTTTAACTATTTGGTTGATAATACAGCTGTCTGGATAAAAATGATTTTTTTGTCGAAAATCGTCTTTTTGGTTTGAAAATTTATCTCTCTTGGCAGAAATTCTTTTTTGGTAGAAAATTCAACTATTTTGTTGAGAATACAATATATTTCGACTTTTAATCTTAGAAATTCGAAGCTTTTCATATTGAATTCAATATCGTATTAACATCAATTTCATTTAAAAGAATTTATTGCCTTTACATTTCCCTATTTTTGTAAAAATTAACCCTATCACCCCTGTTTTGATAGAATTTTGGGCTGCGTTCCTTTTCGGTTGTTGGGGGGGAAGGCTGGTTACCAATCAGGGAAGGGGGGTCAAAATCGCCTAAAATTGGCAACGTAATTTATAAACGGCCCCTATGAGAAATAAAGAAAACGATTTTCTTTCCTAATTTTGATAATAGTAACTAATATACATTTATTTTTTTCCAGAGGCGATAACATTTCTTCTTCAGAAAATCGGAACTTACGTGGATCCGAGACTGATGGTTAAGAGGATAGAACCTTCGCTCGAAATTCCTGGATTGAAGAAAGCACTAGTGAAGATGATGTGCGACTATAATCTGCAGGTTTCGGTGCAGGAAGGGTGCAAGAAAATCCTGTCTAATGACTATTTTAATCTGCACGAGAGGCTCGTCAGGTGCCATGAGAAAGGAATTTGTATTGACGGTAGGGTATTTTAATATTTGTTATGGCTTTTTTATGTCGAATTAAGAAGCACGTAGCTATAAATCTCGTAAATTCATATGTCGCGCAGTCGCACGTGTCTCAGAATTTTTTTGCGCAGCCATACATATCACGGAAATCTACTGCGCATTCATAAATACCATAGATGTCTACTGCGCATTCATAAATGCCATAGAAACATACTGCGCATCCATAGGCGTCA
This sequence comes from Andricus quercusramuli, assembly GCA_932178445.1. Lineage (NCBI taxonomy): Eukaryota > Metazoa > Arthropoda > Insecta > Hymenoptera > Cynipidae > Andricus > Andricus quercusramuli. Next base: position 10,107 of record CAKNXH010053967.1, on the reverse strand, counting down.
TAAAAATCTACTGAGCATCCATAAACCACGTACGGGTCTACTGCGCATTCATAAGTACCATATATGTCTATTGCGCATTCATGAATGACATAGAAACATACTGCGCATCCATATGCGTCATAAGAATCTACTGCGCATCCATAAACAACGTAAGGGTCTACTGCGCATGTATAGACGCTATAGAAATCTCCTGCGCATCCATAGATGTCACAAAAATCTGTTGCGCATTCTCTAGTACAATATAGATCTACTGCGCATCCATAAATGGTATAAAACTCTGCCTGGCATTTTTTATTACAATAGAAATCAACTGCGCATCTATAAATATCGTAGATGTCTACTGCGCATCCATAAATGCAATGGGGGGTTTACCACTCACCAGAGTGCGCGATCTGTTCGGGTCCGAGTTCTGCGAAAATTTAAATTTAGTAAATGAAAAATTGCTTTTTTATACAAATTAGTAATAAAAGTTTATAGTTCCTTTGTAAAATAAAGTAAAATTTTAATAAATAATATAATAAAGTCATTCAGTTTGTAGAGAAAAAAATTAATATTTCAATTACTGGTCTGTTTTTGTTACGTGGTTCTGAATTTTACAAACATAACATTATTTTCTTCTGAAAAAAAATCGAAGTATGGATTTTGATAACATTCTCTATTTTTTATACCAAATGGTAGATTTTTCAACTAATAAAGATAAATTTTTAAACTAAAAATGAAATAGTTCAATTTTCAACAAAAATTATGAGTCTTTTATCAAGAAGATTAAGTTTCCACTAGAAAGACAAATTTAAAAAAAATACATAAATTTTCATTTAAACATTTGAAGTTCTAACTAAAAAAATTTTTCTACTGAAAGAAAACGAATTTTCCACAAACTTGTTAGATTTTCAACTAAAAAAATTAATTTTTAACCAAAAATGGAACAGTGAAAATTTCAGATGAAAAAATTGAATCTTCCACCAAAAAAATTACTTTTCAAAAAAGTAGTACAATTTTGAACCAAAAAGAAAAGATTGTTATATTGGATAAGAAACAGTTGAATTCAAAAAAGACGAACTGAAAATAAAATACTTAATTTTTGAGTTCTAAAATTAATTTTCAAATTAAAAAAATTCAATACAATAGTTAAATTTTCATCGAAAGAAATGAATTTGCAACTAAAGAAAATAAATTTTGAACCAAAAATGAAATAGTTAAATTCTCAGTTAAAAAAATAAGTTTGGACAAAAAAAGGGGTTTGAACAAAATGCTTAAATTTTTAACCAAAAAGAATGAATTTTCAACAAAAACTAATGAATTTTGACTAAAAAGAAGAATTTTCAACGAACAAACAAAAAATATTCTTAACAAAGTAGTTAAATATTTAAGCAAAGAAATTCATTTTCAACAAAAATAAATGAATTAGCGAAGAAGAAGAATTTTCTAAAAAAGTAAATTTTCAAACACATAGTTGAATTTTCGACCGAAAAATAATTTACCATCCAAAAAGATTAATTTTCAACAAAAAGAGATGAATTTTAATTGAAAGACATAAATTTGCATTCAAAATTATTGATTTTCAAACTAAAATAGGCGAATTTTTAACCAAAAATGACTAGTTAAATTTTCAGTTAATCAATTCTTAACGAAAAAAAAACTGATTTTCACCAAAATGGTTTATTTTAAAACAGAGAGATGAATCTTCAACCGATAAAATTTTTATCAAAAATAGTTGAATTCAACCAAAAGAAAGGAGACGATTTTTCTCAGAAACAGTTTGGTTTCTTAATTTGAAAATATGGTTGTTTTTAGTTTTCGCTATAAAAAATATAATGCAATAGAAATCTACTGCGAATCCCTAAATGGAAAAAAGTCTACTTTGCATCCTGTAGTGCAATATAAATCTACTGCGCATCAATATATAACATAGAGGCCTGCTGCGCATCCATAAATGTCGTAGAAATATATTGCGCATCCACAAATGTCGTAAAAATCTATTGCGCATTCTCTAGTGACATATAAATCTACTGCGCAGCCTTAATTTGATCTACTGCTCATATTTTAAACAGCGCATGCGTGGCGGGAAATTCAAAAGGAAAATCAACTTTTTTAACTTTTCTTACTTTCCTGATATCGTAGATCCTTAAATTTTGTCTTCACACACTTAACTTTACAAGTAACCAGTTTTTTCTCTTTTTTTAGACGATCAAATGTGTGGAGCCTGTCACAGAAAAATAATTGTAAGAGGTTAGTTATTTTTAACATTTTTTAATTATATAATATAAAATTGAAAAATGATTTTACTAACCGGTTTTAATTGCAATTTTACAGAACCGAGAAATCTAGTCATATTTTATTGTAAACACTCCTTCCATGAAAACTGCCTGCCAAATTTGAAAGTCGTGGTAATTCAATTAATTCAATTTTTCAATTGTTTTATACCTAAATTTAACTTAATATATTTTTACTCTTGTTTTTTTTTTCAGGAAAACTGTGTGATTTGCAATCCTCAAAAAGACGAAAATCTTGGAAAATGATGAAGGTATAAACATTATTTTAATATTCGAATCTAAATTCGGAATCAGAACTACTGTTGTTGCTTTTGCTCTTTTGTTCAAAATTTTCTCTTTCATGAGATTCACTTTCGTCCGAACTTTTGCTGTCGTCAGTTTTTTCGAAAATATGTGTGTTAATTTTGGTGCAAAGTTGACTCGAACTCGAAGAACAAACTGAGCATGCTGGACATGTTGGAGTCGGAAATTCTCCCTAGAAATTAAAAAAAAAGGATTAGCAAAAGCGATTTTTTTTCTATTGAGAAAGTAAAATAATTTTTTTACCGGTCCTTGTGATCTAACACTGTCCCTCCTATCTGATTTGAGATCAAGATTTCCAAAAAGTTTAAAAACTTGAGGCCCAATATCTTCGAGCTTTGAGGAACATTCGATCGGTTCTGTCTTATTTGCAAATGCGAGGAAATGTTGGATTGTAAATGACAAAACATTCCGAGGTTTAACTGAAAATTTTTTTAAAAGAACATTTTTTTATAAGAATTTTTTTTTGTAAATTTTGTATACATTTTTTAAGTAAATACCAAAAAGTAAAGCTTGGACGTAATCAGCAATCATATTTTTTAGTTCCGGGTGATCAGTGAGGTATTCTGCCTTTTTTGCCATTTTGCAAGTCTAAAATATTATAAAAAATATTTTCTCTAGGCCAGAATTTTAGTATAATCAGAGTTTAAACGCTTTGATAATTTTTTTTTTACTTTTTGGTCTAAAAATTTAGAAAGCAATTCCATATCTTCAACCCAAGAACCCCTCAACGGAACTTTTTCAGGCATTTCTCCATTTTCCATTTTATTGAGATCGATCAGAGGATTTATTTTCAACACGTAAGAAACTTCGAGCCAATCGTGTTTTAAAATTCTTCCCTTTTTTGTCATATAAGTAATTGTATTTTGCACCGGATTAAATTCTTCCTGAATTCTTCGTTCAATCGTGTAAATTTCCTGACAGGAATTATTATAATTCATTTTCTGTGCTGCTGAACATTTCTGAAAAAATGTAAAACGTTAAACTGAAGAATATTAAATTAGGGTGTCTACCCTTCTTTTAAAACCGGAAAAATCTGGAATTTTCAGGGAATTTTTATGTACCTGGAAAAATCTGGAAATGCCATGATTTTTAAGTCAGGGAATTTTTTCGAGAGCTAATTTTTTTTTTAATTGAATAACAATGATTTTTCAGTTGTACAAGTAGCTTTATGTTACTGTATTAAACTATTTTGTCGAAAATTCGTTTTTTCTTTTGTTTTGAAATTAATTTTTTGACTGCAAATTTAATTATTCCATTTTTGGTTGAAAATTTATCGTTTTTAGTTGAAAACTCAAGTATCTGGTTGAAATTTCATGTGTTTTATTGAAAATTCGTTATTTTTGGTAGAACATTAATTCATATTTTTTTTTAATGAAAATTTAATTACTTCGATGAATGTAATTTTTTTACTAAAAATTTAAGTATTACAATTAAAACTTTAACTTTTTGAAAATTTGTTTTTTGTGACCATTAATTTTTTTAACTGAAAATTTAACCATCCATTTTTTTATTGATAGTTCATCTTTTTTATTTCAAAATTTATGTCTTTGGTTGAAAATGCGTTTGTTTTTTTAATTAATCTTCTTGGTTGAAACAGAGATTTTTGGTTAAAAATTTTACTATTTAAGTGGAAGATTCATTATTTTAGTTGTAAATTCATCTTTTTGGTTTAAAATTCAACTATTTCAGATGAAGATTCATCATTTTAGTTGAAAAAACAACAGTTTGATTGAAAATTAATTTTTCAACTGAAAATATAACTATTCCAGTTAAAATTTTTAATATTTTGTTGAAACTTTTTTTGTGAAAGTTAATTTTGTAACTGAAAATATAACTATTCCATTTGAATATTCCATCAATTTAGTTAAATATTAATTCCCTTGGTTGGAGGTTCATTTTTTTAATTTAAAATTTAACTATTCATTTTTTGGTTGAATAATTATTTTCTTGAATTGAAAATTCGTCTTTTTTGGTTGAAAATTTAATTATTACAGTTGAGGATTCATCATTTTAGGTGAAGAGTCATCAGTTTAGTTAAAAATTAATTTTTTTACTACAAATTTAACTTCATTTTTCGGTTGACAATTTATCTTTTTTATTTGAATATTCATTTTTTGGTTGAAGATTAATCTGCTTTGATAGAAATGAATCTTCTTGGTTGAAAATAATATTTTTGGTTGAAAATTCTACTATTTCAGTGGAAGATTCTCAATTTTTATTAAAAATTCATCTTTTTGATTAAAAATTCAATTATTCCAATTTAATATTTCATAATTTTAGTCAAAAATTCATCCCTTTAGTTAAAAATTAATTGTGTAAACTGGAAATTTTTGTTAGAAAAAATTCCTTTTGAGTTGAAGATTCAATTATTTGGTTGAGATTTCATGTGTTTTGTTAAAAAATAGTATTTTTGGCAGAATATTAATCTTTTTGGTTGAAAATTTAATTATTTTGTTAAGGTACAAACTCATTAAATGATTAATTATGTTTGTAATATTATTTAATTATTAAAGTAATCGATGGTGCTAATATATTCAAGAATATTTTGTAGCATGCTTTGTCATCTTAAAAAATGCAAAATATTGGAATTGCTCCGTACTATGAAAAATTATACCCGGAAAAAAATTGAGATACCTGAAAAAAATCTGTCAGGGAATTTCTTTCCAGGACTTGAGTAGACACCCTGAAAAAATATAAAGTAAAAGAATAATTAATTTTTATACGTAATTGCAAATTGCGATTCTTCCATCGATAGTCACACAATCAAATTGCAGAGCTCCATCAAAATTCGTCAAAGCCAAATATCTCATCAGCAAAATATTCCCTCCTTCACTTAACAAATTTTGATAACAACTAAATTTCAAGTCCTTCTTTTGAGTTTCTTTTTCAAATCCACAAATTTGGGTAGATTCCACGTGATAAAAATCATCTTCTGAGCCAATAAATAGCATCTTTTCCTGGCGGCCTTCTTCCCTGTGAATAAACCTAAATACGGCGAAAAAACATCATTCCTCGATTTTCATTTAGGAAATATAATAGTCCTAGAACTCTACTGCGCAGAGATTACAGTCATGTCGATCTACTGCGCAGCCACACGTGCCATAAGATTCTACTGCGCAGCCACACGTGTCATAAGATTCTACTGCGCATCCATAAAATTAATATAGATCTACTGCGCAGAATTTTGAAAGCGCATGCGCGGCGGGAATTTCAAACCGAAAAATCATATTTTTTAATATTAATGCAATTTAATGAAATATTTGAAATAGAAAATTAACCAACTCGTTTCTTTTCTCATCCAAACAGTGAAATTGTTCAGTGACCGATCCGATGACTTTTGAGCCACCCAAAAATCCATCGACTTTCATTGAAGAAACGGCATACACCAAAAATTCAAGGCCTAGGGCTCCAATTTTTTCAACAGAAATTGAAAAACCACCAACTGGTTGTGTGCAATTTTCAATATCATTTTTTAAGAAGACCAGGAGGTTTTCTCGAAAACACAGTGATTCTCTCTTTGCAGCGTCTAAGGAATTGGAATTCTTTTTTAATCACAGAAAATATTTTTCATTTAAAAAGAAAGCGAAAATCATTACTTAATTTTTTAGAATTTTTCTTTGCGTTATAATTCCTCTGGAATGTGAGATTGTAAATCTTGGAAAGTTTACAATCTTTAGTAAATTGAATCATTTTCAAACTTGAAATTTTTTTTCTTGTTGAAGAAAGAAAATTTCCGAATTTTATAAAAATTTTAGAACAACTTTTAGTTTTTTGTTCTGATTCTTTTCATTTAAAAGAATTTTCCAATTTTTGCTTTTGGAAATTAAAAATCGCCATTCCTCGAATTTTGGGGCTCTTTTGATTTAATTATTGTACAGAAATTTGTAATATGTTTATAGCAGATTTTAAATTAATTGTATATTTACTGAATATTGGAAAACATTCAAAAATAGGAAAATAAATTATTGAAACTATTTGCTATCAATTGCAGTAATTGTAGTAATCTGGAAAATGTTAGGGTTTATTTTTAGTTAATATTTTGTATACTTATGAATTAGAAAAAATGTCTGATTATAATTTGTAATTATATTTTATGTAAAGGAAAATAAATATTAGTTGTTTTATAAGAAAAATTCTTTTTCTTCCTCCTTACCTTCTAACATTTAAAAATTAAATTACTTTAAATAGATATTTTTCTGTAAAATAAGTTTTTGATGAATAAAAACTTGAAAAATTTCACCTATACAAAAGTCAGGGATAGCTTCGCTTAAATCGAATAATTTGCAGCATAATTCATCCTCAAAACTCGTTGACGACATTTTGAAATTATTAAAGTGTCCTAACTGTTAAAAGTGATCTAAAAATTAATTTTTTTTTAAGCAACCTTGTTTTTATGACATTTTGTGTCATTTTTGACAGTTGAGAGTTTTTAGACTTTGAATTTTACCGCGTTCAAGTCTTCAGCGCCATCTGGTATCTCCGAAACCTGTTTGGATCCGAGTTCTGCGAAAATTCAAATTCAATAAATGAAAAATAACTTTTTTTATACAAATTATTATTAAAAGTATATAGTTCATTTGTGAAAAAAAGTGAAAGAGTAAGTCATTCAGTTTGAAGAGAAAAAATGTACTATTTTATATTACTGGTCAGTTTTTCTCACTAAAATAGTAGAATTTTCTACCAAAAATGTCAAATTTTCCACTATAATAAAAAAAAATCAAGAAAATTGTAAGATTTTCAACTAAAAAAATTAATTTTTAACCATAAATTAAATTTTCAGATGAAAAAAATTGAATCTGCAACAAGTGAAGTGAATTTTTAACTAAAAAAGAAAATATCTTCAACCAAAAATGGAATGGTTAAATTTTCTGTTAAAAAAATTAATTTTCAACCAAAAAAATCGCATTTTGCAAATAAAATAGTTAAATTTTCAGCCATAGAGATAAAGTTTTAACTAAAGTAATGAATCTTTAACCAAAAAAATAACTTTTAATAAAGTAGTAAAATTTTAAACCAAAAAAGATTAATTATTTTCAACAAAAAATTGAATATTTGATATTCCAACAAAAAAAAATATTTTCAATATTCTAATATTAAATAAACAGTTGAATATAAACAAAAAAGACGAACTTTAAATGAAATGCTTAATATTTTAGTTTAAAAATTAAATTTGAGCAAAAAAAATTTCTCAATAATATAGTTAAATTTTCATCGAAAGAAATGAATTTTTAAATGAAAAAAATTGTAACAAAAAATGGAACAGTTAAATTTTCAGTTAAAAAAAGAAATTGAAGAAAAAAAGGAGGTTTGAACAAAATACTTAAATTTTCAATCAAAAAGGTAAATTTTCAAACAAAAAGATTAATTTTCTACCAAAAAGTCGAATTCCCAACTAAAAAATTAATTTAAAAAAATATTTTTAACAAAGTAGTTAATTTTTTAACCAAAGAGATAAAATTTTAACTTAGGTATTGAATCTTTAACCAAAAAAATAACTTTTCAACAAAGTAGTAAAACTTTGAACAAAAAAAGATGAATTATTTTCAACAAAAAATTGAATATTTGATATTCCAACAAAAAAAATTTAATATTCTAATATTAAATAAACAGTTGAATATAAACAAAAAAGACGAACGTTAAATGAAATACTTAATATTTTAGTTAAAAAATTAATTTTTCACAAAAAAAATTTGTTCAATAAAATAGTTAAATTTTTATCGAAAGAAATTAATTTTCAAATGAAAAAAAAATTGTAACAAAAAATGAAATAGTTAAATTTTCAGTTAAAAAGAGAATTTTTAACAAAAAAAGAAGATTTGAACAAAATACTTAAATTTTCAATCGAAATAATGAATTTTCACTCAAAAAGGTCAATTTTTAAACAAAAAGATCGAATTTTCAACAAATCTTGTAATTTTTTAAATAACAAAGATCAGTTTATGAAAAAAAAATAATAATAAAAGAAAAATGTTCAACAAAATAGTTAAGTTTTTAACCAAATTGAAGAAACTTCAACTGATTAAATTTTAATAAATAACAGTTGAATTCAACCAAAATTATAATTTTTTATTAATAATTTGTATAAAAGTAGCCATTTTTCATATTTTAAATTTGAATTTTCGCAGAACGCGGACCCGAACAGATCGCACAATCTGGTGAGTGGTAAGTGTATCTAAATAAGTAAGATGGCGTCATTCTGGTAACAATAATATATTATTACGCGGTGTGATATTTGCCAAAGTGCGTATTATGATGTGAAATAGTGGAATTTTCGGTTAAATTTTTAGAAAATTGTATTCTTTAATTGCAATTTTTTATAAAAAAATATATAAATATGTGTTTTTCAAACTTATGACTGCTCATTATCTTGAGATTAAAGAACGTCGCAAAACCCGGAAAACGTTTGTATGACGTAGTTTGTATTTTGCCGTTTTGCAGTGAATTTAAATAATAAATCCTTAATTATTTCGGATAAAAAATTAGTGTTTAGATATTTTCTTCAGTATTTTATTGATTTCATCAAGAATTTCGCGATTTGTGATTATGAAGATTATGAACGCGACATAACCTCAATTTTCGTAAAAAGTTTACATGATTTTTAGAGTTTTTGAGGTTTTTGAACAATTTTAAGACGTTTTCTGTGAATAGAAAGTATTAAGAATGAATCACGATAAAAAAGTAGTGAGAAGAAGCAGATCGAGAGAAAGAGAACGTGACCGGGAAAGAGAAAGGGAAAGAACGAGAGACAACAGAGAACGAAGGGAACGAAAAAGATCGAGAAGTCGCTCGAAAGATAGAAAAAAGGTAATAATTTATTGGTGTTTTACTAAACTATAACTTTGGTTGAAAATTGAAATATTTCGTTGAAAATTTATTTTATTTGCTTCAAAACTTGTTTTTCTAATTGAAAGTTAAACTATTCTATTTTTTGTCGAAAATTTATATTATTTTAGTTCAAAATTCATTTATTTTCTTGAAAATTTGTCTTTTTTTGGTAGAAAATTAACTTTTTTGGTTGAAAATTTCACTCTCATTCTGAAAATTCTATTAAAAATTAAAATGTTTGTTTGGCAATGTATGTATTTTGTTAAAAGTTATTCTTTTTTGGCAGGCAATTAATCTTTTTGTTTGAAATTCTATATCATAGACAGTTAATCTTTTTGATAGAAAATCAATTTCTTTGGTTGAAAATTCAACTATTTTGTTGAGAATTTGTCTTTTTTTGTAGTAAATGAACCTTTTTGGTTGAAAGTTTAACTATTAGGGTTGAAAATTCCATTAAAAATTAAAATACATATTTGGTTGAAAATTTTGGTAGCAAATAAACCTTTTTTCTTGAATATTTCAAACTATTAGTTTGAAAATGCCATTAAAAATTAAAGTATTTTGTTGAAAATTAATTTATTTTGTTAAAAGTTTTTATTTTTTTTTTAGAAAATTAATCTTTTTGCTTGAAAATTCATTTATTTTTTAAAAATTTATTTTTTTTTTTTGTTAAAACTTATTTCTTTAACTTGAAATTAAACTATTC
>CAKNXH010053966.1:3994-24341 GCA_932178445.1 Andricus quercusramuli | reverse complement strand
TTATAATTGCAACAGTTTACATATTAATTTTGTTTCCTTTATTAATTATAATGCCATATTACTTTACCATTACTTTAGCATTACTTTATCGTTACGCTGTAGCGTAATGTTTGCGATCGGCCGGTCCGCCAGGGATCCCTCAATATGCTACTCCAATTCTGCAATTCTTTTTCTTTCCTTCATGATTCTTTCCTCCTGCTTCTTTATTATGGTGTCCTTCTCTGCTATTTCTCTTCTAATATTCGGTGGCTCTTCTTCCACATGTTGAATTTGACATTCAAAGTTTTTAATTTCGTCTTTGGCTTTATTCACCTGGAATCATTAATAATACTTTTGTCATTGTCATTGTAACCCTGGCGGACCGGCCGAACGCAAACATTACGCTACAGCGTAACGGTAATGTAATGGTAAAGTAATGCTAAAGTAATATGGCATTATAATTAATAAAGGAAACAAAATAATATGTAAATTGCATTACTTTACCGTTACGCTGTAGCGTAATGTTTGCGTTCGGCCGGTCCGCCAGGGAAACCATATACAAACTAGCTGTGGATTCGATCTCGAGTGTTTCCACTCGATGTATTGTATTTTCTTCCACATAGAGGAAGCATTAGTTATTTTTTGCAATAATAGACAAACCAAAGCCTTCATTTTGATCAATTTAAAAATTTAACTTTAAAAAAATGCAAAATTACAAAATAATACAAAAAATCAACAATTGGATTAACGGTTTAAAAATTATGCCCTATGTGCGTGCCTCCTCGCCTACGAACGTGTTCCAGCGGAAAATATGGAATTCAAGTCAAATAGAGCAGCGTCAAGACTGCCGCTCGCAATTTAAAACATTTATCATTTTTTAACCATTAATCCGATTAAGCTAAAGTTTTCTAGAAAACTTCTTCAGATCTTAGTCAACAACTTCCTCGCTGGAAGTTTACCGTTGCTTAAAATTCACTCGATAAACGAAGCGCTTGAAGGTTGAAATTCATGATTTTTGCAAAGCCTCACAAAAAAATTAATAACTTTTTTGCTTATTGAAATATTAACGTTTTGCTTTCTCAACTAGTTTCAGAAGACTTAAAAATGTAATTACTGTCGATAAGATTGATAAATTCTGGAAATTGACTAAATTAGCGCGAGTTCGGCGACAATGTCGCCGAAAAACGAAGGCCGCACAAGTTATCAAATCTTATGGCAATATACATTCCAACTTGGTATCGAGTACCCTTAAAATCAACCCAAGGCACTTCCAAGCAGTCAGACACAAAATGAGGGGGAAACTCAACATTCACCAGTTCGCAAGAATCTCTTACTTCAGACAATCGTCTACAATCGAAGCTGGCAGTACCTCTAATCTCGATGGAAACCCTGTCTTATTTGCAGACCTGTATGCAAACTGCAGCTGTTATTTCAGAGCTACAGTGAAAGTTATATTTTTTCGACAACAGGTAGCTTCAGCACGTGTCTTCAAAACCCTATTTTTTTCGCAAATTTAAACGCACTTAAAAGATAGTTAGGTCCAGATGTTCTTGATACTCGTCCATGATGTACCATGTGGTAGTGTTTTGGCTTTAGTGAATCCTGAAATAGTCGTACGTACATTTCGTGTTTTTCAGATACAAGTACGTCCAATAAGTCAGCACATTCTCTTTGAATTGTCGGGGTCAATACAATATCAATTATTTTACGAAGAGTGAGGTAGAAACACCAGATCTCATCATGTGATACCAGATCCCCAATGAGCATTGGAAAAGAATAAATGTAAGCCATAATCTTAGTTGCAGACATCTTTAGATCTTAATTTTTTATTTTAATCTCGGAAATCGGAGGAGGGTCGTTTGTAAAATCCGTGCTTTCTGTAATCGAAGTTTAAAATCCTATTGTTTAAAACTTCCAACTCGACTTTCCTATTAGCTCTTTTGAAAACATGGTAGGTGATATGTTCCTTCTGGAACATCATGCATAACATCTGCGACGCAATATTCATAGACATGAAAATCTTCAACCTCATTCCAAATGCTGAACTCTGCAATGCCAGTATTCTCTTTACCCAAGAGAACATCATTTTTATATGAGGCCACGGATCTTAAATTTCCATCCCTCTCCTGATAATCAGTATGTGTGATTGCCTTCAGTGTTTTGAACCAACGGCAAAAATAATTCGCGTTGAAACCCGTTACATAACAGATAACTTCATTCAAGCCCAAGTTATCACCCACAATACCAGCAAGAGAAAAATAGATTCTATTTTTTTTCCAGTTCCCGTTTTCACCTCGATCCCATGTCTTTGAAGATAATTTATTTCTTCACTCAAGATCTGCAAGACTTTGGAATTTGTGTAAATCTTCCTATCAGAAGTATGACACAGGAGAGCTACACAAATATTTTCTAGCAACGTTTGATATTCTGGCGGAAGACACGATATCCAAACATATGTGTCACCAACCGTTTGGATACCTTTGTGGGAACCGAGAGGGTTATTGACTTCTACGTCATCATAAAAAACGAAAAGTGGAAGAACCGTTTTCCTTTGAAAAAGACGATCCTTTTTCGATTATCAGTAGTCTCCTTGAATGAAGCTCGACAAAATGTCCTCATCTCTCTCAAATTTCTCCACATATAGCATGACTGATTTATAAACATGTGGTAAACTGGAAAAGTTTCGCAATGTTTTTCTCAGAGGGATAAACTGGGCAGTAACAGGTACTATTTGTTTAATCATCCGACCATCCATCCTCTTATATTCCATGACACTGCCAACAGTAAAAGTGATTGGATTTATAAGGTGCCCAGCATCAGTAAAAAGTTTAAGGTTCTTGTATTCACTTCTTACTGTTTCAAATGGCAACGTCACAGCTTGCATAATAAGGTTCAGGTGATATGGAAAACCATTTTCATCTTCCTTATTAATAAAAGCATCCAATATTGCCGATTTCACAAGTGCCAAAACTTCATCGATAAAGTCTTTAGTATCATCTACAATAACTTGAACGTGGTTGCGGGGTAAATTTGACGCTGCGTAAAGCTTACCAAGAAAAAAACAATTAGTGAGGTCTCCAATCTATCAAAAATATTTTTAGGTGTCAAAGAAGGATTTTCATGCACTAGCTGTTCGGAGTTATCATTACCGACTAAAGAATCGTCGACACTGTTCACAGCATGACTGCTCGTGTGAACAGCACTTGATAAAACAACACCAGGGTTATTAACCTGCACACAACACTTGTCGAGATTAACAAGATGTTTTCTGTAAGATTTCCAGTCGCAGAAGTCCCTATAATATTTCAGCTCCTGGCATTTGTATGCAGTCAATTTTGCATGCAAGTGGGAAATCTCTAAATGCAGATGTAACGAGTGAATAAATGGAAAATCTACATGACAATCCGGAAAGTGCGGGATTTTGGAAGGTTCCACTTATGAGTGGAAATTCTGCAAAGCACTGAAATCTTGCATGTATGGAAATATACAGTGAAAATGTATGAAAGGAATTATAGAAAAAGAAAACTTTCCTTTCACGAAAATCAAACCCAACTATCCAAAATGGAATACCCTGAACACACAAGATCAAGAAGTACCTCACTAGATTTGATTAAGAATATTAGACTCTCTTCAAGAAACACTGGGACAACACAAGGAAGTCGAAGAAGATTGGATAATTAAAAAAAATAATTTATTTTCTCAAATTTGGACTAGTATTCTATATCCAGTTGTCCTAAAACGACCGTCTGTTATAATAAAGTGGTTTCCTGTTAACAGGTGAATCGCCAATTATCTAGGAGTAAATACAATGCAAAGTAAGCCATAAAATAGTACATTTCGTGACTAGTGTGGACTGAAGGCCTTTTTGAAACGAGCGCAATGTTCTCGTAACAAGTCGTAGGTAAGGGCGCCGTAGGCGTCCGAACCGGAGACGAGTTACAAAAACATGGCGCGAGTTTCAAAAAGCAAAGCCGTCATTCCACAGTAGTCACGAACGATACTTTTCAGAACAATCATAAATGGCGTGATTTCACTGTCTCCAAGGAAAAATGCAAAATCATGTTTTGAGTCTTTGAAGGTACGCATGAGCTCTGCTGCAATTTGCTCTAACGAGCGTAAATGAGACAACAAATTATAATGTGCGAGGTGATAGGAACACGCTATACTCTTCGTTAGAAACATCGACTCACTAATCCGCCATGAATTCTCTTTCTATCTTTGTCTACCACGATCTCTCACTAGCTTTACGAAAATACTCTGCCCACGCACAAACAAAACTCTTTTTTGAACTCTACGTCACGCCGTGCTTACTGAACCCTATTTTTTAACTCATCCAACGCACCGCCAGACGCCACTCAAAAAGCGGACTTTTGCATTTGTCTATGGAGGCATGAAAACACGCCATTTTTATGATTGCGTTCTGAAAATAATAACAATGATGAACATAAATTAATTTAAAGGTTGAAAAAACCACTAGCTGCACACTTTTATCACAATCTTTACCGCAAAACGGACCGTGTGTTAGCTTCAAAGTTACAATTCCATCTCGAGGTCTTGGTATTCCTTTACCCTAGTCTCCACACATGTACTTCAGGGTCCCACACTGTAAAAACTAGAGGTCTCTTTCTTTATCGTATCATTCTTTAGGTGTCCTGTTTTTGAATAGGAGAACTTCATACTGTGATTTTCAATGTAAAACAAATGAATCTGTGTTCCCACCAGCGCTCTCATTTTAGTATCACTCGAGACTGTTTTTTCTGAGTCTTATTTAATACGTGAAATTAGCCCTAACATAATGCTTTTTTTTACAGTGCACTGAGTCACCAATCTATGCACCCCCTTCTGTAGAAACAGCCACGGATGCACACTTTGATGTGGATAAAACGCATGAAGAGCATGATATGCCTTGAAGCAGACATAAACGGTTCTTAGTGGACTATCAACTCGATAGTAGAAGTTGTCCAGGTAGACATCAGAGTCTGCAATGTCACTCAAATGGCTACCCACTATGATGGGAAATGGCTGGAGGGTGTTCTTCACAGCAGATAGTTTGTCTCTGAGTCGATTGACTTCAGATACCAGCGAACTCATCACCTGCGAGAGAGTAACAACATTTAGTAATGGTTAGTAATAAATAAAATTTCTAGTGCAAATAAAAAATAAAATCCTACATTCACATGTAACAGAAAACCGCTCTGCGCATTCACAGCAGACGCTTTCCACCTTCCAACATTTATTGAGACAAATAGTGCAGGGATTAGATTTAGTGTCCTAACAGTGTCATCTGAAACAGTAAAAAATACAGTCAAAGAGTTTTGAATTTTTCACTGATCAGTAAATGCACCCGAGTAAAAATCATAAGTATGGGAGTGATCAATCATTGACTTTCCAAAGTATAAAAAATGTATGGTTAATGAGACGATCCCATACTTCAAGTATATTGAAATAGTATAGATAAAGTATATCTAAAGTATAGCTGAAGTATGGTTGAAGTATATCTAAAATATAGCTAAAGTATAGCTGAAGTATGGGATATACTTCATCTATACTTAAGTATAGCTGAAGTATGGGATGTACTTCATCTATACTTAAGTATAGCTGAAGTACAGATTATACTTCATTTATACTTAAGTATGGCAAAAGTATCGGACATAGAATTGCATTCATTTGTTCTTCAAGATATCCTAACAACGTGATAAAACACAAGGTATCATAAATGACAGCTCGTCTAAAAATTTCAAAAGTTCGCGATTCAAATTGATTTCGTAAGTCAACTATATTTTGAATATTGTTTGCGAGGATATAAAATATTCAAAGGGTATAACGGACTACTTATATGACTCTTATGTCATATATATTGGTAAGAGATCCAGATCTTTGATTCCTAAACATAACATTAATAGCATTTTACTTATTTCAGCATTTCCAAACAATATCCTTTGACATTATGAAAATCATGATTCTGGATCTCTATTTTCATGTATTTCAGATAACTGATTATCGCTCATCAGCAACGATACGGCTGTACCTACTATAGCCATAATTTTCCTATACTTTAGACATGATCTATATACTTGAGCTATACTTAAGAGATATACTTCAGCTATACGTTGACTGAACATCAGCTATACTTGATCTATACTTCAGTTATACTGCAGCTATACTTCTCAAATATACTTCAAAAATATTTCCCCTATACTTCAAATATACATTGTTATACTTCAGCTATATTTGAGCTATACATTCACTATACTTCATTCAAACATACATGAAGTATGGGATCGTCTCAAATGCCATACTTTTACTATACTATCTGAGAGATCACTCCCATACGATTTCACAGATGTTTTCCTAGATCAATCCCATACCAAAATTTTTTTACCCGGGTGGCAATAGATTTTCCACGCTGACATACCTATCGTGTCAAGGAAGATGGGTTCCACATTGGACATACATTTAATCTCCACAGCGATTTCTGGCCACTTCTCTATGTGTGCCAACTCGCTACTACTATGCAAATACTTGTAATCTATTTGCAGCTGAAACATTAAAAAAAGAAAAATGTACATATGATGAAATAAATCTCACTCGTGACAAATAAACACTTACAACACTGCAGGAAAGAAAAACTCACAAGAGAATAACCCCATGGCTGTCTCAGCACCTTGAAGTCATCCAAGTACTCAGATAAGCGGCCAATTTGATGTTGGATCCCTTTCTTCCTGGAAGGTGTCACTCTTAATGAATAAATAATTTTCAGCCATGATATGTCCCCGTTCAATGTGAATCGTCTTGTCTTCTATTCCGTAACCCTGCTGCTAGCAATTCTTTGATGAAACTGATATTGTACTGGCTTGCACGTGAAATAGTGGGCATCGAGAAAACATAACCCTCGCATTGCATCAATGTAACGCGGCACGAAATGTAAAAATGCTTTCTTCTATTTTAATTTATAATAATTTTTTAGTAAATATTCATTAATTTTTTGTACTTTTTAATAAATTCATATGATATCTTAGTTTTGAGAAACAAAATAACAAATCATTAAATTTGTCTAGGCCGTGAGCTATGTACACATGCACAAAACATGTCTTAAATGAAAAGTTAAACCATCTATACGTACCTTTGAATTTATCTACGAGCTAGGATGGGTGTAAGAGGTCCAAAAACTCGACAGTTGCTTTGTTCATCGCTGATAATGTCAAAAAGCACAATTATCACTTTAAAACTGCACTGGCTTCGAAATACAAGACGGAATGCACTAAATGATTATATTAGGCGTCATGAGTCATGCGCCTGTCAACCCAGCGTACTCAAAGGGACCCCGACGCATGCGCAATGGATCAGAAAGGAACCACCGGCCAATTCGTTGGCCGCGCTAACTATTCGGTAGTTCGAGGGTCCAATGCATTGTTGCAATAGCCAACGAACACGCAACAACAAAAAATGTTTAATGCAGCCAAAGGACTTGGCTGCTTTAGACACGGCCCCTAAATAGAAAAATAGATACTTTTACCAACAAGAAAAGTATATTTCCTATACTTTTACCAATACGGTAACGAAGGTTTCAATTATTATGTAAAAAATGGTTACTTTGTCCGAATTTTTTAGTTAAAAATTGATCAGAAGTAAAAAGGGAGAGAATATTCTGATTTCTGAAGACTACAAGATGAAACGATCTACTTTATAAATATTAAATGCTTTCCTCATACAATTTATACGTGAATATTAGTCCAGGAATCTGATAATTTTTCACCGCGGTAGGTATGTGAAGCGCTTTTGACACATTCTACTGACAAAATTACTCGTGTTCAGTTTTTTCAAAGTACTTCGTTTGTGGGTAAATATATTTTAATGATGACAGAGGAAAAGTTGTCATGTAGGAAATTATGCGTATATGTAAAAAAAAACAATCTTCCAGCCTTCATGCAGACATCTCTTTTGTTAAGGCGGTATCATATCTTTGTGTTCTTCTTTGAAATATGATAACTTATATGTTATAAAGTATATGATAACATACAGTACGACTGCAGACAGTTTTCTTAGTTGTATTTCAATATCTGAAATGATCTCTAAAACTTATGGTGAGATTGTAGGTATGCGACAGAGTTGGGTGACGTACGTGGTAGAAGAATGAATTTCGAAAGAAAACTAATGAGTTTTCCAATAGAAAGATGAATTTTAAAGTAAAAAAAATAGTTTCTAACAAAAAAAAGTATGTTTAACTAAGTAGTTATATTTTAAGCCAAAGAGATGAATTTTGAACTAACAGCGTAAAATGTAATAGTTGATATTTCAACCAGGAAATAATTAAAAATAAAAGCCGTTGAAATTCAACTAAAAAGGACGAATTTCAACAAATCATGTAATTTTTCAAATGGAAAAGATCTTTTTTTAACCAAAAATAGAACCAAAGCGAATTAAAGACAAATTTTCAACCAAAGAGGAGAAACTTCAACCGATAAAATTCCAATTAAAAACAGTTGATTTCAACCAAAAGAAAGGAGACGAGTTTTCTCCAAAACAGTTTGGTTTTTCAATTTGAAAATACGGTTGTTTTTAGTTTTCGCTATAAAAAATAGAAAACTTCCGAAAACATGTACTTCAAAACGTTATTTCAGTAAACAATAATGTTAGGTTTATGAGATTCAGAACTATGCAAAAAAACTCACCGTACTCAAAATATTAAATTTTTCTTCTCAAACTGAATAACTGACACTTTGACTGAATTTTATGAATGAATTATAAACTTTTAATAATAATTTGTATAAAAAAAACCTTTTTTCATACATTTATTAAATTTGAATTTTCGCAGTACTCGGACCCTAACAGATTGCACACTCTGGTGAGTGGTAAACTCCCTCATGACGTCACATCATGAAATACCTAAAGAGTAGACCTTTTCATACCTGAGGGTGGCGTCCCATTGCAACGTCAACCTTGGCGCAAAACGTCAAATCATTAGACATTTCAGCCAATGATTTTCTCCTAATCATCCACAGAAACACTGACATTGGCTGAAGCTTTTAGTGATTTGACGTTTTGCGTTTTGCGCCAATTTTGACGCTGCCACGGGACTCCACCCTTAGGATGAGGGTGGCGTCCCATGGCAGCGTCAATCTTGGCGCAAAACGTCCAATCACTAGACATTTCAGCCAATGATATTCTCCTAGTAATCCACAGAAACACTGGCATTGGCTGAAGCGTTTAGTAATTTGACGTCTTGCGCCAAGTTTGACGCTGCCATGGGAGGCCACCCTTAATGGATATTTCGATATGTTGGCTGGCTGACAGCCAGCAGATAGAACGTGTAAATACACCTTTAGATTGCTCGCAGAAAGTTCACAAGAGTGGAAGAGATGGAGAAGAGCCTGTCTCTTTCACTCTTGTGAACTTTCTGCATGCAATCTACTGATCTGCAATCGTGTGAAAGCGCCCTCTCTCTCTATCTTCACACGTTAGAAAAATAGGTCTATTCGATTTTCGACTTTCGACACAGTATCGGAGTCCCACTGCAGACTCGACTGGGATTTAGGCATGGGCGATTCTCTCGAAAAGATTGATTCATGAATGGATCCAGAATCGAATTTATTGAGATCGATTCAGCAAAAAAAATCGAATCAGAAGAATCGATCTTATCGACAAATAGACACTGTTTATTCCTTTTTTCACAAAAAACTTTGTAAACCAGTAAAAATGCTTAAATGTTTGTTCATTTATATTGGAAATAATTTATTATTGAAAAGTAATTACGATGTATATTTTAAATTGCAGTTGGAACAATATTTATGAGTAAAATAGAAATGGAGAAAAATGTATGGTTCATTTGAACGTTATTCGGAACTTCTGGTACATAAAAAACCTGAGCTATAATAAAACAACAGTGTGATGTGTACATTTTTCGTAGTTTTTTTGTCGTAATATAAGTAAACATTTTCCAATTATTATTTATTTACCTCATTCTTTCTTCTGTCAAAGATAATATCTTTGCTTCTGTCTACTGAAATATACTCAAATATACTAGTCTGTCATGGTCAAACAAACTATGGTCTCGCCACGCGCAAGTAAAAAAAGTCATCCAATGCAACTTTGAAGCCATAAAAAGTTTCGGACCTCCCTTTCTAACAATAAAGGATAGAAAAAGAGGTCTATTCCATTTCGAAACTTTTGTAATAAACATTTTGAGCGCAGGTTGCGCTCGCGCTTAATTGAGATGCAGCCTGGGGCACAAA
The DNA here is from genome assembly GCA_932178445.1 of Andricus quercusramuli. Lineage (NCBI taxonomy): Eukaryota > Metazoa > Arthropoda > Insecta > Hymenoptera > Cynipidae > Andricus > Andricus quercusramuli. The sequence continues at coordinate 14,130 of CAKNXH010053966.1, read as the reverse complement.
AGAAAAAATTATAGGAGCAATAAAGATAAAAATGTACGCCGTGGTTACGAAACTATAGGACGGACAAATAAATAAAAATAAAAGGATCGCTTCTTCGATTCTGGGGGTAAAGAATCGATCCAATAAAAAATCGTCTCCCAATGAATCGAATCAAAAGATCGATCGATCTTTTGAGACAAAAAGATCGATCTTTGAAGAATCGATCCAGAATCGCCCATCCCTACTGGGATTTCCCCACGGATTTCCCAGTGTTAGCCAGTGTTAGTCAGCCGGTGACGATATAGTGACAATAGTGCTATTAAGAGCAAAGATATTATTAATTGTCCAATGTTCTTTTAGAACTTCTCTCACGATTTATCAAATAAAATCAGTTTCAATTAATCATAATGTATAAAAGTGCAGATATCACCAAAGTGTTTCAGCTATGTTTAGTTGGAAGTGAGATGCAAGAATTTTTTTCCACGGGATGTTTCTACCCTAATGTTTGCCACGTCTGCCTTTCTCATGATCGAGAAACGCCTTTGAAGCGTTGCAAAGGCTGTAAATTAATTTCATATTGTAGCAAGGATCACCAGAAGAAACACTGGCCCCTTCACAAAGATTTATGCAAAGTGGTATCAAAGGAAATTGAGGGAAGAAAAAATATATTTGCAGGAGCGTGCAGTGTTACGAAGATGCAAAGTTTTATGAAGGATTTTTCCCCCAACACGCTGGAGGCAATTCTAGAAAGGCGATTGAAGCGATTTGAGTTGCAAATGATCATGTATTCCAATGTGTGTGCAATTTGTCGAATAACAGATCCAGATTCACTCAAAGCTTGCCCTAAGTGTCCATATGCAAAATTTTGCGAACAACATGAGGGAGATCAAAAACATGAAGAACTTTGCCATTTGTATACTTTTTGTATCAAAATGGAAGCCTACAAGCTCGTTTTAGTGGCTATTCCAACAACTGATGCAATTGTGAACACCACACCACCCTTAACAAAATTGACACCTCTACCAAGCTCCATATCGGAAATCATTGAATCGTATTTCAAACTGAAGGAGTTTATAAACTCATTCTGCGATCAAATGCAAAAGTCTGTGAAACATATCAACTTTGATTTACTAAGGAATGAAGAATATTTCGAATTATTTTTCACACACACTTCTGATTGTTTCACGAGGTCCCTGACATTAATTTACGCTATGGAAAAATTAAACTTTCCACATAATGAAAAGATGGTGGTTCATGTAATAGGAGCGAATTTCCGCGAAACGTACAATTTAAGCGAATGGGAATTGCTGCTACACTGGTTACCATACCTAAAGAATTTAAAAATTGTATTTGTAGGACCAGAAGTGCCCCAACCAGACATATTGTCAACGGTTTGTCGGTTTTGTATGTTGGCCAATAAGAAATTAAATTTTGAATTTCATACTTCGCTTTATAAGACTTACGTCATTGAGTCATGTCTTGTGATGCCAGACATAGTTGTTGGCTATAATACTGGAATAGCCGTCTACGAAACTTGGCCAGATTCCATTGCCACAATGGACAATTTCGATTGTCCACTGGTATTAACAGCGTTTAAAGAAATTGAAGCATATCGGGATCAAAAGGTGGTAAATTCCATCTTAGGAGGGGAGACTTGTTTATTTTTTGGAAAAAATCCTTTTGCTAGTTTAAGGCCGTTCATACATTCGTATGCTGATGGATGTTTGGCATTCCGTAATATGAGCCTTCTTATTTACAACAATTTCCAAAAAATGTCTCCAAAAATAAAACTTCCTTTTATGGAAGCGGCTAAAAACTCAAAAGATCGGGACGAACTTTCAGATCTGGCATCAAGCCTCCCATTTGAAAACTTTGAAACTGCTCTTAGAATGGATCCTTAAAGTGTGAGTATTAAAATTATTAAAAGTATTAAAATTAAAAGTATTGAAGTAAAAATTAAGTATTAAAAATTATTAAATATTAATTAAATAATTTATATTATATATTAAAAAGTATTAAAATTGACAAAAAAATCCATTTGATTGAGTAGAATTTAGTTAATTCCAAAGATTTGACAAAATTTAAAAGAATTCAGAATAAATTAATAAAAATTCAGGGTGAATTCTATATATATTCAAATAAATCGCAAAAAATATTTTAAAATGTTTTCAAATCTTTCAAATCCCTTAAAAAATTTCAAAGCTCTTGAAAATACCTTTGTAATCTCATTAAATTACTGAAAGAAATTGAAAATTCCTTGAAATATTTTAAAATACCCAAAAATATTTGAAATTCATGGGGATTCCTTCAAATTATTGAATTCTATTAAAAATTCCTTGGGATTTTTGAAAATGCCCTAAAATATTTCAAATCCTCCGAAAACTCTTGAAACTGTAAGGCTCTTGACCATTTTCAAAGTTCCCTAAGATCTTCAAAATCCGTTGGAATTACTTGAAATTATTGAAATCTTTAAAAAATACCCTAAGATATTTCAAATTCTTCAAAATCTTTTGAAATACCCTTTGAAATTTTGTAGAGCTATTGAAAATTAGTTGGAATTAAAAAAAATTTGAAATTCCTTGAAACTTTTAAAAGCTCTTGAAAATTGTTTGGAATTTTAAAAAATACCCTGAAATATTTTAAATCCTTTATAATCCTTTTAATTATTGAAATCTATTAATAATGCCTTAAAATTTCCCAAAATGCCCTAAAATATTTCCAGCCTTTTGAAATCCTTTTAAACTTTTAAAAGCTCTTGAAACTTATTTGGAAATTTAAAAAATACCCTAAAATATTTTAAATCCTTTGGGATCATTTGAAATGATTGAAATCTATGAAAAATACCCTAAAGTCTTTTAAATCCTTTAAAATCATTTATTTTTATTTATTTATTTTTTATTTTAATCGTTTACCTCTAGAAAATTTCTTGAAATTGTTTCAAATCTCTTAAAATCTTTAAAATTCTTTGAAATCCTTTCAAATTATGAATGTCAATTAGAAATTCTTTGGAAATTTGAAAAATATCCTAAAATATTGAATATCCTTTTGAATCACTTCTAACTATTTAAATATGTTAAAAATGCGTTGGAATTTTAAAATATACTCTAAAATATTTCAAATCCTTTGAAATCCCTTGAAAATTGTTAAAGCTCATGAAAATTTTTTCTTAAATGTCAAAAATGCCCTAAAATATTTAAAATACCGTGAGATATTTTAAGTTCTTTAAAAGCCATTGTCTTGATAAAAAAGGAAAACTAAATGTGAAAATTTTTTAATTTGTAAATAAATGTGTGTAAATTATAAAGAATTAGGTTATCGCGAATTAGTTCAATGCTTCATAAGCAGATAAATATAGATAATTAAGATTTTAATTAAATGTTTTAATGTTATTATTGTCCTACATTTTTTCCTTATCCAAAATTTCTGATTCTTTGAGAAATTGTGCAATTTTATAACTCCTTTAACAGTAAATGAAAAAAACGGGCAATTCGTGTATCTATTGATAAGGAAAAAACTAGGCTTGCATTTGCTATTAACTTAACTAATATTTCTCAACGTTTGAGAGTGATGTGGTCAATCTTGTTCGATTCTTATTAAATTTTTTGGTGACCTTTTGAAATTCGGATGTTTCATAATTCTTTATTGTTTCTTATTATTTATGTTTCAGAGTCTGTTCTGCAATTCAGCACTGGGAAAAAGAGCGTCAGGAACATTTCAGGAAAGATTTACGAGTTCCAGCATTGCATTAAAAATATAAACTTTACGAAATTAGAATTTATAATCTGACAATGATCTTTTATTATAAGTGTAAAAAAAAGGGTACGTAGGTTAGCGGGCGGTGGAATATCTCCAGAAAGTGTTCCGCGTCATGTTCCTTCACACGTTGGCTCACCGATCTCCCGGTTCCTCCGATATAGACTTTGCCGCAAGAGCAAGGGATTTTATATACTCCCGGATCATTGAGAGGTGCCTTTTTGTCATGAGGGTTCAATTCAATGCCCTTTTTCTTTAAAGAATTTTATGAAGATATTTTTATTCAATTTGATAATTTAAATACTTTTGTTTTTCTTTTCAATTTATTAATCTGAACATTTCTAGCGTCTTTTAGAAAAATGGAAAGTCCTGAAATTGATCTTATTTTTAAAAATAATTTTTCCTTACTAGACAGACTGTTACCTTTATATTTTTTATAGGCCGTTAATTTTTTACATTCTCATCCTGATGAGAAGTTTTATGTAAAATTTTACTTTGTTTCCTCTGTAGGTACAATAACTTTCGAAAGACTGATCAGATTGGATTGAACTTTGGCACACGTTTTTAGGGCATAAATATAAATAACGAGTTCGTTAATCAGCCATTTTTCACTAACGTTTCGGGTTTTATCCATGGAAAATGTTCATTTTTTAACCAAAAATTCCATTTTTAACCAAATAAAAAATTCCATTTTGCGGTCAAACTATGCAAGATAAGAAAAAAATTGTTTATCCAAAAAAGGTCTACTTTACCTTTTTTGTTGAAATTAAATTTTTTCTGAAGAAAAAATTGACGATTCCATTTTTGGTTCAAAAAATATTTTTTTTTAGTTCAAAATTCATCTATTTGCTTAGGGATTCAACTGTTTTGTTAAGAAAATGTCTTTTTTTGTCGAAAATTCGTTTTTCTTTTATTGAAATAAATTTTTTAAAGAAAAAATGGAAGATTTCATTTTTTGGTTCAAAAAAATATACTTTTTGTTTAAGGAGTCATCCTTCTTGGTTAGCGCTTAACTTTCTTGTTGAAAATTATCAATTTTTTGGTAGAAAATTCTTGTATTTTGTGGAAAATTCATCTTTTCGGTTAAGGATTCAACTATTCGGTTGAAAAGTCGTTTTTTTTAAGTTCGTTTTTTCTTTTGTTAAAAATTTATTTTTTGTATGCAAATTTAATTCTTCCATTGTTTGTTATCAATGTACCATTTATTAGTTGAAAATTCAATTGTTTGGTAGAAAATTCTTTTATTTTGTTAAAAATTCATTTTTTTGGTTGAGGATTCAACTATTTGTTTAAAAAGTCGTTTTTTTTTTGTTATTGAAAATTCGTTCCTTTTTGTTGACATGTAATTTTCTACAGAAAAAATTGACAATTCAATTTTTTCGTTCAAAAAATTTGGTTAAAAATTATTCTCGCTTTGTAGAAAATTCCACAATTTTGTCAAAAAGTCATTTTTTTGTGGAAGATTCTTCATTTTAATTGAAACTTGATCCCTTTTGTCAAAAATTTAACTTTTTTGTTGAAAATTGTTATTGTTTTTTGGTTATAATTTATTTGTTAAATGAAAATTTAACTATTTCAGTTGAAGATTCATCATTTCAGTTGAAAATTAATCTCTGGTTGAAAATTTGTCCTTTGGTAGAAAATAAATTTTTTTCTTATAATTTAACTATTCCATTTCTGATTGAAAATTTATCTTTTTAGATAAAAATTCAACTATTCAGTTAGTCTTTTTTTATCTAAAATTCAACTGTTTGGTTAAAAAATCATTCTTTTAGATTGAAAATTCATCTTTTATGTTAAAACATTTTTTTTTTCTTTCTTGGTTAACAATGAACTTTTTTTAAAGAATTTAACAGTCTTCAAAAAATTCAACAATTGCTTTGAAAAGTCGTCTTTTTTGTTAGAACGTTAATCTTTTTGGTTGAAATTTTATCTATAATTTTGTTAAAAATTCATCTTTTTTTTCGTTGGAAATTCCTCTAGTTGGTTGAAAGTTTTGTTAAAAATGTACTGGGTTGAAAATTTAGCTTTTGAAAAGAATTACTTCTTTTCTGGAAATTTACCAATTTTGTTAAAAAATTATTGTTTTTTTTTTGTTGAAAATTTATTTTCTATATGCAAATTTAAGTATTCTATTTTTGGTTGAAAGCTTTTTTTTCTTTGGTAGAAAATTATTTTATTTTGTTTAAAATTCATCTTTTTATTGAGGATTCAACTGTTTTGTTGAAAATTCGTTTTTTTAACTTACATTTTTGAAGTAATCTATTTGGTTAATGATTCAACTATATTGTTAAAAATTCGTATATTTTCGTTTGAAAATAAGGCTTGGTAGACTTCAACTACTTGCAAATTCATTTTTTTTTCTTTGTTTGAAATTAATTTTTTATGTTAATATCACTATTCCATTAATGGTTGAAAATAAACTATTTGGCTAAAAAATTAATAATTTTTAGGTAGAAAATTAACTTTTTTGTTGAAAAATTATATTTTCAGGTTGAGAATTCAACTTTTTTGTAAATTTTTTTCATCTTTTTGGCTTCAAAATTCAACAATTTTGTTGAAAAGTCGTCCTTTTTGGTAGAACATTAATCTTTTTGGTTAGAAATTTATCATTTATAAGTTGGAAATTCATCTTTTTGGTTGAATATTCAAATATTGAGTTACAAAATTCGTCTTTTTTGTATTGAAAATCCATTTTTTTTAATTTATTTAAAAAAATTGACGATTCCACGTTTGATTAAAAAAATATCCTTTTTTAGTTAAAAACTAATCTATTTGGTTGAGGATTCCGCTAATTTCGTTACAAAATTCGTATTAATTGATTAAAAATCGTGTTTTTAAGGCCATGTGACAAGTGGGTCACGTGACCGGATTCCTACCTTACCGACACTATTTTTATTTGTAAACTTATTTTCACACGAATAGCCACATCGAGTTGAGGGTTCAAAAGATATCTTTTTTAGTTAAAAATTCATCTATTTGCTTAAGGATTCAACTATTTTGTTCAAAATTCGTATTTTTTTGTTGAAAATTCTTTTTTTTTTGTTGAAATAAAAATTTTTTAAGAACAAATTGACGATTCCATTTCTTGGCTTAAAAAATATCCTTTTAGTTTAAAAAGTCATCTTTCTTGGTTAACAAAAAACTTTTTTGTTGAAAAGTCTTGGAAAAAATTCAACACTTTTTTTAAGAAGTCGTATTTTTTAGTAGAACATTCATCTTTTTGGTTGAAGAGTTAAACCACTTATTTGAAAGCTGAACTACTTTGTTTAAAACGTAGTTTTTTTAAAGAATGAGATATTTTTGTGGAAAATTCACCTTTTTTGTCAAAAATTCGTTGTGTTTTTTTTTTGTTAAAAATTTACTTTTTATATGCAAGTTCAATTAATCAATTTTTTGTTGAAAATTGGTCATTTTTTTATTGAAAATTCAATTCTATGGTAGAAAATTCATCTTTTGGGTTGAGGATTCAACTATTTGGTTAAAAATTCGTTTTTGTTTCATTGAAATTAAATTTTTTTAAGAAAAAATTGACGATTCCATTTTTGATAAAAAAAAAATTATTTTTTAGTTAAAAATTCATCTATTTATTTAAGGATTCAACTATTTTGTTCAAAACTTGTCTTTTTTATTGAAAATCCGCTTTTCTTTTGTTGAAATTAAATTTGTTTAGAGTTAACCTTTCCATTTTTGGTTCAAAAAATATCCTTCTAGTTTAAAAAGTCATATTTCTTGGTTAACAATGAACTTTCATGTTGAAAATTCAACAGTCTTCGAAAAAATGGAACAATTTTGTTGAAAAGTAGTCTTTTTTGTTAATCTTTTTGGTTAAGAAATTATCATTTATAAGCTGAAAATTCACCTTTTTATTGAGGATTCAACTATTTAGTTACAAAATTCGTATTTTTTATTGAAAATAAAATAAATTACTTAAAAATAAAATAAATTTTCTAGCGAAAATGAAAAATGTTTATCGAAATAGATGAATTTTAACAAAAGACAGTCCTCAAAATATTATACTTTATTATTTTTATTATATTTGCTCTATTATATTATACTTTTTCTTTTCAAACTGAATGACTAACTTTTTTACTTCATTTTGCACATGAGCTATACACTTTTGTTAACAATTTGTATAAAAAAAAACTATTTTTCATTTATTAAATTTAAATTTTCGCAGAACTTGGACTGAAACAGATCGCGCACTCTGGTGAGTGGTAAACTCATTAAACCTCGGCGGCAGACATCTTGTTGGCTGACGTCACAACTTGAAAGACATTAATCGGTAGGAAATCGATAGTGACTACCTTCAACGCAATGAAATGAAAAAGAAGAATTATTTTCATATTTTTAACCTTTTTATAGAAAATTTAAGTCTTTTTTGTTAAATATTTCTACTGTCTCCTTATTTGAAAGATTTTTAACGAGAAAGTGTTCCAAAATAGAATATATTTCGAACACAAACATTTCCTAACCTCCCGATTTGTATTTTGGCGGTAATATTGTTTGATTCATTTACAAAATGGCTGTGAACATCTGTCAGTGCTTCCAGTGCTAAGATCACGCTGGACAGCTCGCGACGTTTGACATTTTTGACATATTTGGATTGCGCGACGGATTTTCCGAATATCAAACCTACACCACAATTAAATTATCAACGTAACAGAGTCAATTTATAATTCAGGTCTCGTCCCAGATCCTCATTATCACAAATGAAACCATTCGTCTCATATTCAAGATAAATCTTCACGTTTGTCGCGCTATATTTTTGGCGACAAAATAGGCCAGTTAATTTTTAAATGTTGTTCCACTCGGAAAAATATTCTCTTCCTGTTTCCATGAATGATTCATCAAGGATGACGAAAATTAAAACAAATATGAACCAGTTGGGATAAGAATCTGAGGCCCGCCAAGAGGAAATATCTCTCTCGTAAGTATCAATTATATACGAAAAATAATCTCCCATATTAAATATTGATAATAGGATTCGCTGTTTCGACTCATTAAATGTCAAGAATATGTCGCTTAAATACAACGAGGTCACCTTTAAGTTTATTATTTTACCCTTATTTTGTAATTTGCTTTTCTTTTGCAAAATTTAGGTTATACTGTTCGTTTGGAACGAAATTTGCGAGAATTTTTAACACTTTTTAAAATATTAAGATAGATTTTAGACAGAAAATGGAAGAATTACATTTTCAGTTAAAATATTTAATTTTCAGCCAAGAAAAAAGGTAATTTTTGACAAAATAGTTCAATTTTCAACCAAAGTGATGAATTTTTGATAAAAAAAATTAATTTTTAACAAAAAGTGCAATAGTTGATATTTCAAATAAAAAATACGAATTTTCAACAAATTATCTGAATACTTAACTAAAACGGACTAATTTTTTAACCAAAAAGAGAAATTTTTGACAAGAAAGTTGAATTTCCAAACCAAAATTATGGGTTTGCAACTAAAGTGATTGAATTTTCAAAACCAAAAAGACAAAAGTGAATTTTAAACAAAAAAATTAATTTTGAACAAAATAGTTGAATTTTTAACTATATAAATTCATTTTTCAATGAATCATAACCAAAAAAATTAATTTTCAACCCAAAAGATGAATTTTATACAAAAAAAAAGACAAATTTTCAACCAATTGGTTAAATTTTTGACCAAACAGATGAATTTTCAACCAAGAAGATTAAATGTCTATCAAAAAAGACAAATCTTCATAAAAATAGATGAATTTTCAACAATATAGTTCAATTTTCAACTAAAGTGATGAATTTTCCATTAAAACAAATGAATTTCTAACAGAAAGTGTTACAGTTGGTATTTCAAGCAAAAAATGTTTTAATTTTCAATCAAAAAATATGAACTTTTAACGAATTATTTAAATCCTTAAGCAAAACGGACTAACTTTTAAACCAAAAAGAGGAATTTTTGACAAGAAAGTTGAATTTCCAAACCAAAAATATGTATTTGCAACTAAAATAATTGAATTTTTAAAACCAAACAGACAAGAAGTGAGTTTTCAACAAAAGAATTAATTTTGAACAAAATAGTTGAATTTTGAAGTATATAAATTCATTTTTCAATAAAATAATGAATCATAACCAAAGAAAATGAATTTTTAACCCAAAAGATGAATTTTATACAAAAAAAAGACAAATTTTCAACCAATTGGTTAAATTTTTAACCAAAAAGATGAATTTTCAACCAAGAAGATTAAATGTCTTTCAAAAAAGACAAATCTTCTTAAAAATAGATGAATTTTCAACAATATAGTTCAATTTTCAACTAAAGTAATGAATGTTCGATTAAAACAAATGAATTTCTAACAAAAAGTGCAATAGTTTATATTTCAAGCAAAAAATATTTTAATTTCCTTAAAAAATAGTTGGCTTAAACCCAAAAA
>CAKNXH010053965.1:7432-17473 GCA_932178445.1 Andricus quercusramuli | reverse complement strand
ATGAGAAAATCCAACTATTTTTAGTTGAAAGTTAATTATTTTCGGTTAAAAATTCTACTATTATATTTTTGGTGCAGAAATCATCTGTTTTTTAAGTGAAACCTTTATTATTTGGTTGAAAATTTAACTGTTTGATTTAAATTCAACTATTTTGTTAAAAATTCATATTATACGGTCGAAAATTTATCTATTTTGTTGAAAGTTAAACTACTTTTTTTTAAGTGAAACTTTTATTATTTGGTTGAAAATTAAACTGTTTAAATTCAACTATGTTGTTAAAAATTAATATTATAAGGTTAAAAATTCATCTTTTTGGTTGAAAATGAACTTTTGTTAAAAATTCAGCGGCTTTTCTGAAAAATTCGTCTTTTTGGATTGAAATTTCAACTATTTGATTGAAAATTGAATTATTTTGTTAAAAATTCATATTTTCATCGAAAAATGATCTATGTTGTTAAATGTTGAACTGCTTTGTTAAAACTCCATTTTTTTTTGGTTGAAAATTAACTTTTTTGTTGAAAATTCAACTGTTTTATAAAAAATTCGTCTTTTTGGATTGAAAATTGAACTATTTTGTTTAAAAGTCCTATTTCTTTCGTCGAAAATTCATTTACTTGGTTAAAAATTCATTTGAATGATTGAAAATTAATTTTTTCATCTGAAAACTTAACTATTCTATTTTTGGTTGAAAATTGATTGTATTTAGTCAAAAATGTATCAGGCAAAAAAAAAACAATAAAAAGGAGACGTTTCTTGTAAATAGGGGGAAAAGGGGAATTCTTTTAAAAAAGTAAAAAGAGGGGAATAAGTGAAAGAGTGTGAAGTCTGATACTGAATATTATTTTTATACTATAAATTACTGTATATTTCATTATTTTTTCTAGTGCTCACATTGATAAGGTCTAAATTTCTTTAAACGAGGAAAGAAAGTTCCAAGTATGATAACTTATCATGGGGCTTCAGAAACCCAAGTGGCTAGATTTAAATTTCCCTTTTTAGTTAACTGTAATTTTACAAAACGACTCATTTTTTCACATGTCACCTTTTTTATGTTTTTGAATTGAAACTTTTTTTTCACCAAACCTGAGATTGCGCGAATTTACGGGAACCCAAATAAAGACTCGTGTTATTCCAAATTCGATTTAAATTATTTTAAGATTCCTGGAAATCGGATGTGAATAATTTAATTGAAACCAATACCGAAGAAGGTATCTCAGAATATAATTTGCAAATATTCAGTATTGTTTATTAAAATTATCGATTTTTTTATAAATAATCATTTAGATTTATAGATACCTATGTAAATGTTATCTTTCTCCGTGTAATTTGTCTTTTAATAGATTAGCTTTATTAACCGAATAATAATTTGAAACACCTATTTTAAAAGAACTCGTATTACACTACAAACCAGCTGTATAAATTTTGACTTTGCACTGCCTCTATCATTTAGACATAAATATAATTTGTAACAATCTAAACAACAATTTTTCGCTAGTTTTATTCGTTTTAAGTAATTTATATCTTCTTTAGTTATCGCACTTAATCTAATCTAATTTAATTTATTTTACATTACTAATTAAGGTCGAAAATAAATATTAAATATTAATTATATTATATTAAATAACGCTACTTTTTTAACTATTCCGATTCGAATAGCACCTTGGATAAGAAGATTTTGAATCTTAAATTATATAATAAAATATCAAGATAATTTTTTCCTAGCATCGACAGAATAAAACACAACTAAAAACCTTCATTTTTCCCCAACCTTATCTACACTTTTTGCCTTCGCGATAACAAAACAGTTCGAATTAAAGAATACACAACATCTTAAACAGACAAAAATTTAGATTTATCTTGTAAATATCCTAAAAACCTTGGCTGAATTATTTATCTTTTTCTCCATTTCTAAATTTATTTTAAATGTCTTTCAAGAAGCAGGAAACACAGAAAAATAAATTAAATTTCAAAATAACGGTCATGTTAACCACTGATCACTCATATTTTTTATAAACCTAAATCATGTTGCATCCTCACAGAGGGAGGTTTGTAATGACATAAAATTTCAAATCTACTTTTTGGAAATTCTTATATAAAATTCGACCGAGAAATTTAGAAATGGACTTTTCATCCTAGATTTTTAAGCTTTTTTAATGTTATATTTATTAATTTATTTATTTATTCGCATCGAAAATGTCAGTTTTTTTTGTTTTTAAAAAATCACCCTTTACGAGGAAAAAAACGATTCAAAAATTTAGTCAAAGTCAATAGATTACAATTTAAACTGGAAGCCTTCTAATTTATGGTTTAAAATCAAAGTCTTCAAAATATTAGACAGTATTTCAAAATAAAATACATATTAAAAATTCTAAAATTTCAAAGCATTTCCCGGTTTTTCCCGGTCAATTGTTAATTTTTCAGGGTCAATTTGAAAGAGTACAAAAGATTTCAGTGATTTCAAACGATTTCAAGTTTTCAACAGATTTCTAAACATAATCTTTCTGAATTAGCACAAGAAAAATTTGGAAAATAATTATAATTCTTAGTTGGAAACTTTGGATAATTTTTTTGGTCATAAGAATTACAATTCTGATTTGAAACATCAAATTTGATAAAAGAAGTCTAAATTATAATTCTACTACTTTTATTTCCAAACATTCCGGTTCTGTAGAAAATTCGTATTTTCGGCTAAAAAAAATGAAAAAAATATTAAAAATTTTTCTCTTTTTTTTTAAGAACAATTTTTCGTTAAAAATGTAACTATTTGGTTGAAAATTAATCTGTTTTAGTAGAAGAATCAAGTATTTTGTTGAAAATTCGTTTTTGTTGGTTAAAATATAGCAGTTTTTAATTTTTAACTAAAGCCTTTTTTTGTTGAAATGTAAACTATAATCTTTTTTTGTTGAAATATCAACTATTAAATTTTTTGTAATTTAATTTCATATTGTTAATATGAAAATTCAATTCCTTGGTTAAAAGTTGAACTACTTTCTCAAAAGCTCTTTTTTTGGTTGAAGATTCAATATTTTAGTTGAACATTCGTTTTTTGTTGTTAAAAATTAATTTTTTCAAGTGAAAATTTAAGTATGTTGTTGAAAATTAAACTTTTTTGTAACAAGCCAATTTTTTCATTTAAAATGCAACTGTTTTATTGAAAGTTAATCTTTTTTAGTGGAGGATTCAGGTATTTTGTTGAAAATTAGTTTTTGTTGGTTAAATCCAGCTGTTTTTAATAAAAATCTCTTCTTGCTGAAATGTCACGATCACATTTTTATTGAATTTTTTTATTAAAATCAATTCTGATTCCCTTTTTATAAATCAGAATTAAAATAACTGTCCAAAATTTCTTGCGTCATTTAAAAAATGGCCTATTTTAAGACAAAATTCTAATTCTTCACGTAATTCCCTTTTCCAAAATCAAAATTATAATTCTTCACGGTAATTTTCTTATATTTAACTTACTTATTTCCCGTTCAAACTTAGCAATTTTTATTTACAAGAAATCACTACTTTTAAATTCAAACAAATTCTGATTTAGAACAAGGAATTTTCAAAATCTGACTTGGAACAGGGATTGTTTTTGTAAATTTCCTCTTTATAAACTTTTTATCGTTTTTACGGAGTTTAAAAATTGATTTTGAATCAAAATTAACAAAATAATTCCTTAATGACGAAAGGATACCTTACAAATATTTCTCCTAAGATCCCTTTTCCAGGATGCATGTATTGTTTGTATTTTTGGAAAATTGTTGACAATTTTTTACTTGCTTTTATTTCTGGATATTATTTTAATTTATCCAAAAACTTTTTTGCCTTCAGAATTTTTATTGTACAGAAAAATTTAAATAATACAGAAAATTTTTACCTCTTACATCAGTGATATTCAACGAAATTGTTTGTTTTTTATGATACTTAAATTAGATCCGTGTTTGACAATGAGATAACTGGTCATGACTTGTATTTGCGTTTTCTGCAGGGTTTTGATTTACTTTTTTTTTTAATTTATTAAATTATCGTCCTTTCACGCGAATGAAACTATTTACATTAAATTTAATTGTATTTTAAATTTTAACCTCTGAGATCAGCGGAAATTTTAAAAATTAGTTAGATCCCTATTCAATAATCATCGTACTTTGTCATCAATATTTTAATTGTTTCTTGCTTTTATTTTCACACAAAATTTGTCCAGTATTAAACTTATGTGAAATTTGAATTTAAAAATGTAAGTCGGAAATCAAAAAGTGTGCAATGGAAAATTAACTCTATTTTTTAAGCAAAATTTCAACTTTTCTAACAAAATATTTGAAAAGTATTAAAAATGAACTTCAATGTTTATTTAAAATGCTATTATTTGGTCTATAAAGTATCAAACTTCCTATTTATTTATCGCAGGCTTCACAGTCTTTTCCCTATTCCCCTCTTTCTCTCATTTTCACACTTAAATGCAAACTGAATTAATAGAAGAACAAAAATTAATATGATTAATAAGAAAATCGAACTATTTTTGATTAAATTTCATTATTTTCGGATGAAAAGTCTACTATTGAAATTTTGTTGAGAATTCACGTTTTTTTTTTTTTTGTTAACATTTTTATTATTTGGTTAAAAATTGAATTATTTTGTATAAAAATCAACGATTTGATTGACACTGATTGTTCTCGACTATCAAATTTTTAAATTGAAAATTCAAAAATTTTGTTAAACATTCATCTTTTTGGTTTAAAGATTCATTTCGTTCTGTAAAAATGTCACCTTTTTTATTCAAAATGCAACTGTCTGCTCTAAAATTTAACAATTTTCTAAAACTTAACTATTTGGTTTAAAAATTTATATATTGTGTTGAAAATTCATTTTTTTTAGAAAATCAATTTTTTCATTAAAAATGCAACTGCTTGGTTGAAAATTAATCTGTTTTAGTAGAGGATTCAAGTAATTTGTTGAAAATTTATTTTTGTTGGATAAATCCAGCTGTTTTTAATTTTTAACTGAAAATTTCTTTTTGTTGAAATATCAACTATTACATTTTTTGTTCAAAAATCACCTTTTTAGGTTGAAAGTTGAAATACTTTCTTAAAAGCTCATTTCTTTGGTTAAAAATTCATAATTTTACTTGAATATTAGTTTTTTCCTTTTTAAAAATGGATCTTTTCAGCTGAAAATTTAAGTATTTTGTAAAAAATTAAATTTTTTTGTAGAAAATTCGTATTTTTTGCTCTAAAATTCAACAATTTAGTCATAAATTAAACTATTTGGTTAAAAATGTATGTATTTTGTTGGAAACTCGTCTTTTTTGTAGAAAATCAATTTTTTTTGTTAAAATGCAACTTTTTGATTTAAAATTAATTTGTTTTAGTAGAGGATTCAAGAAATTTGTTGTTCTTTTTTTGGTTAAAATCAATCTGTTTTTAATTAACTGTAATCTTTTTTGTTCAAATATCAACTGTTACATTTTTTGTTGAAAATTCATCTTTTTAGGTTGAAAATTCAACTCCTTACTTGAAAGTTGTAGATTTTTTTTGAAAATTAATTATTCCATATGTAAAAAGTATTTTGTTAAAAATTAAACTGATTTGTTGAAAACTAACTTTCTTGCTCAAAATGTATATTCTCGGGTTAAAAATTAAATTGTTTTGCAGAAAATTAGTTTTTTTTTAGCTTGAAAATTCAACAAATTGGCATAAAATTTAACTAATAGGTACAAAATTAAACTGTTTTTTATAAAATTCATTTCTTTCTTGAAAATTAATCTTCTTTTTTAACAATTAATCTTTTCTGGTTGAAAATTCATGTTTTTGGTTCAATAACTTATCCCTTATCGTAGAAATTCCATCCTTTTAGGTGAAAATTCATTTCTTTCATTGAAAATGCAACTAATTTGTTAAAAATTCAGTTTTTTTTGTTTAAATATCAATTTGTTGAACAGAAAATATATATTTAATTTGTTTAATAAATTTATCTTTTTTAGTTGGAAATTCATGCAATTTATTACAAATTTTACTTTTTTGGTAGAAAATAATTTCTCTGGGATAAAAATTCATCTCTGGTTGAAAATTCAACTAATTAGTTAAAAATTAATTTCTTTCTTGAAAATTGAACCAGTTTGTTCAAAAATGGTGTTTAATTGAAAATTATTTGTTTTATCTGAAAACTTAACTATGCCATTTTTTGATAAAAATTCATATTTTTTGGAACAAAATTAATCTTGATTAAAAATGTGTCATCAAGTTTGAAACAATTTCATTGATTTGGCAACATAAACAAAGCAGTGCAGCGGAACGTGATTTTCCTTTTTTTACAGTCCAGCGCCAATAAATAACACTTTTTTAAACAATACTACATATCTAAATTTTAGTTTTATCACTCTCGGAATGAAGTCTCTCACAATATTATACTCACCATGGTATCCAACATCAAAGTTGTAAACTGACAAGCTATTCGCAAAAATGATTTCATAAATAATTTAATTTTGCATGAAACACAATTAGCACTCTATTTTTAAGGTGGACTTGAAAATGTTAAGCTCTCATAAAACAATATAAAATATAAACAATAATGACAATAGACGTAATTGTTCTAATTGTTAAAAAAGGAAGAGTTTTGTAACAAATTAATCTGTTTTTGAAGAGGATTCAAGTATTTTCTTGAAAATTTGTTGTTGGTTATATTTATTATTATTTATATTTCTCAACTTTCAAAATTATAGGTTACAAAAGAAACTTATAAAGCATTATTTTAAATTGTAGTTGGAACAATATTTTTAAATAAAGCCGATTTGGGAAAACAGATTTCGTTCCTTCGAACGTTCAGAATTTAAGGTACATTTGCTTTATTAAAAATTCATCTTTTTGGCTTCAAAAATTAAAAAATTTGGCATAAAATGCCACCACTTGGTACAAAATTAAACTGTTTTGTACAAAATTAATTTATTTGTTGAAAATTCGTGTTTTTGGTTTAAAAATTCATCTCTTATCTTAGAAATTTCATATTTTTTAGTTAAATATGCAACTATTTAACTGAAAAATAATCTTTTTTAGTTGAAAATTTGCCTTTCTTGGTAGAATAATAATCTTATTGGTTATTAACTCATATTTTTGGATGAAAATTCATTTCTTTCGTTGAAAATTTAAATAATTTGTTGAAAATTCGGTTTTCTTAGTTTAAAAATTCGTTTTTTTTTTTGGTAGGAATTTAATCTTCTTGGTTAATATATCACTTTTTTTTTGGAAATTAAAACATTTTGTTCACAATTCAATGTTTTGTTTAAAATCAATTTTTTAAACTGAAAATTCAACTATTCCATTTTTTGTGGAAAAGTCACTTTTTTTGTTGTTAAAAATTAAACTACTGGGATAAAAATTTAAATTTTTTGATAAAAAATCATCTTTTTGGTTCAAAACTCATGTGTTTCGTTGAAAATTCGATTTTCTTTGTTCAAAAATTGACTTTTAAACTGAAAATATAACTATTCCACTTTTGTTTTACATATTTACCCTTTTTAGTTGGAAATTCATGTAAGTTATTATAATTTTACTTTTTTGGTTGAAAATTAATCTTCTGGGTTGAACATTCATCTCTCTGGTAGAAAATTTAAATACTTATTTAAAAAAACAACTTTGATAAAAAATTGATTTTTTTGTATTGGAAGTTTAACAATTGTGTTGAAAATTCGGTGTTTGTATTGAAAATTAATTTTTCCAACTGAAAATTTATCTATTCCCTTTTTTGGTGAAAATTTATATTTTTTAGTCTTTTTGTTAGAAATTTAATCTTCTTGAGTAAAAATTCAACTAGTTGATTAAAAATTGATTTTTTTTCGGTTGAAAATTAAACCATTTTATTTATTGAAAATTAATTTTTAAACTGAAAATTTAACTATTCCATTTTTTGTTGAAAATTTACGTTTTTTGATAAAAATTCATCGTTTTTGGTAGAAAATTAATCTTCTCGATTAAAGCTGTATATTTGTTTATGAAAATCCATTTCTTTAGTTACAAATTTACTTATTTGGTTGAAAAATTTTTTTTATTTTTTTAGTTCATTTTTTTAGTTTAAGATTCATAGTTTTACTTGAAAATTCGAATTTTTTTATTAAAAATTAATATTGTTAACTGAAAAATTAAGTATTTCGTTGAAAATTCAACTTATTTGTTGAAAATTAACTTTTTTCTTGAAAATTCAAATTCTCAAGTTAAAAATTCAATTGCTTTGTTAAAATTTCGTCTTTTTGACTTCAAAATTCAAAAATTTGGCATAAAATTCAACTATTAGGTACAAAATTAAAATGTTTTGTCTAAAATTAATTTCTTTGTTAAAAAATAATCTTCTTCCTGGACAATTGATCTTTTCTAGTTGAAAATTCATGTATTTTGTTGGTAGAATATTAATCTTCTTGGTTATTAACTCATCTTTTTGGATGGAAGTTCATTTCTTTCTTCGAAAATTTAACTAATTTGTTGAAAATTCGGTTTTCTTTGATTAAAAATTAATTTTTTACTGAAAATATAACCATTTCAATTTTGTTGGATAAATTTATATTTTTTAGATCGAAATTCATGTCATTTATTTAAAAAATTTACTTTTTTGAAAGAAAATGAATCTTCTTGGTAAAAAATTTATATATTTTTTTATTGAAAATTTAACTATTGTCTTGAAAATTCGGGGTTTCTATTGAAAATTAATTTTTTTAACTGAAAATTTACCTATTCTCTTTTTTTGGCGAAAATTTATATTTTTTATTTGAAAATTCCGCTATATGGTTGAAAAATCGTCTTTTTTGGTAGAAATTTAATCTTTTTGGTTAAAACATCACTTTTTCGGTTGGAAATTAAACTATTTTGTTTAAAATTCAATAACTATTCCATTTTTTGTGGATAACTCTTTTTTTTATTTGTTAAAAATTCAACTATTTGGATGAACATTCAAGTTTTTTGATGAAAATTCATCTTTTTGGTTAAAAATTCATGTGTTTCATTAAAAATTTGATTTTCTTTGTTTAAAAATTAACTTCTTAAACTGAAAATATAACTATTCCACTTTTGTTTGACAAATTTATCTTTTTTAGTTGAAAATTCTGCTATTTGTTTGAAAAATATAAGAAATATGGTAGAAATAGATCTCCTTTAGTAAAAATTCTAAAAATTTATTTTTTTGGTTGAAAATTAAACCATTTTATTGAAAATTCGTTTTTTTATTGAAAATTAATTTTTCAACTGAAAATTTGTTTTTTTGATTCAAGTATTTTGTTAAAAAGTCGTTGTTATTGATTAAATTCCAGCTGTTGTTGAAATATCAAATTTTACACTTTTGGTTGAAAATTCATTTTTTTAGGTTGAAAGTTGAAGTACTTTTTTAAAAGCTCATTTTTTTAGTTTAAGATTCATAATTTTACTTGAAAATTCGATTTTTTTGGGTTAAAAATTAATGTTTTTAATTGAAAATTGAAGTATTTTTTTGAAAATTAACTTTTTTCTTGAAAATTCAAATTCTCAGGTTCAAAATTCGTATTTTTGGCTTGGAAATTCAAAAATTTGGCATAAAATTTAACTATCAGGTACAAAATTAAACTGTTTTGTATAGAATTTCTTTGTGGAAAAATAATCTTCTTGTAGAAAATTCATGTATTTTGTTAAAATTTCATGTTTTTGGTTAAAAAATGCATCTTTTATAGTAAAAACTGAATGTTCTTTCGTTAAAAATGCAACTGCTTAGTTGAAAATTCATCTTTTGTGATAGAATATTAATCTTCTTGGTGATTAATTCATATTCTTGTGCTGAAAGTTCAACTCATTTGTAGAAAAATCATTTTTTAGGCTTAAGAATTCAAACATTTGGTATAAATTCCATCTTTTTTAGTTAAAAATGCAACTGTTTAACTGAAAAATAATCTTTCTCATATGAAAATTCGTCTTTTTTGGTAGAATATTAATCTTATTGGCTATTAACTCATCTTTTCGGATAAAAATACATTTCTTTCGTTAAAAATTAGATTTTCTTTGTTTAAAAATTCATTTTTTTTACTGAAAATATCATTCCACTTTTGTT
>CAKNXH010053961.1:0-12717 GCA_932178445.1 Andricus quercusramuli | reverse complement strand
AAAAAGGAGGAATTCTTTAAAAAAGGAGAAAAGAGGGGAAAGACAGTAAAGTCTGCATAGGATTCCCTACGTAAGATCTCATAAAAAATTTGACATTTTTGTGGGAATTCGAAGCAGGAACTTTGTTTTAATAATTATAATATTAATTTTCAGTGTCCATTTAATTTCATTCGAACAGAAAGTCAAAAATTTATAAGAGTTAAAAAATTTCCAAAAAGCTAAAAAGCTCAAATAAGCGAACTTCTCTTTCCTTTTGAGACTCGGTTTAGTAAAAAAACGATTTAAAAATTTCATTTTTTTCACTTGTTTTTAATTTTCTATTCCGGAATATTTTACTCGATTTTATTTTCATTTTCTGGCATATTATATCGTGAACGATATAGAATTCTAAAAAATTCAAGATTAATTCCAAAAAGTTTAAAAATTCATCTCCGGCAAAATATGACGGAAGAAAAAAAAATCTGGCAAAATAAGCCGGAAGAGAAAATAAAAATCCAGTAAAATATGCGAGAAGAGAATACACAACGTATAAATGAAATGAAATAATTAGAATTGATTATATATTATTATTATAATTGATCTCTCTAGTTAGCTTAGTGGTAAGAGCACTCGACCGGCAATCGGAAGATCTGTGGTTCGATTCCCAGCGGAGCGAAGGAGAACGATCATTTTTTCAGAAAATAAACATTTTAATAAAATAATTACAAGTACTTTAATCAAATGGCAAAAAAGAAAGCTAGATAACAGATCATATTCTTCTTCAGAGATTTTATTTTTATATCTATATTAATTTTTTTTTTTTTATTTAAAATGAATGATAAAAAATATAAAACTTCATAATTTAAAAAATAAAATTCGATATATTTTTTTTTCGACGACCCACAATCTTACCTCCTAAAGAGCTTGTCTCTCAAAAGCCTCCGTCCCAAAGTAGCAAAGGGACGAATCGGAAAAATCTGTTGCTTATTCCGAGTCATAGCGTGACTTCCGGTGGATCCTAATCTCTTCTCAGGAAGAAGGGATCGGATCATTCCTGTCCTCGGACGAGATCCATGATTCGTTTTTAAATTTTTCAAAAAATGGTAATCATGGGATCCTGATTTATTTCCGTATTATAAATAAATGTAATTAGACACTGCACTGATATTCCAATTTATTTTCACTGTTCACTTTTTTTTTTATTTCGCACTCTGCATTCCTTCCCTCTTTTCTGCTTCCTCTTTCTCGAATTGCTTCGACTCTCGGTGCTATATTTAGCGCTCCACCATATTTTTATGGGGTCGACACCTCCACAGATATGCCTCCGTCTAGGCACCAATATAGTCACTTTATGTCCGACGAATGTTTAACTTTTTACACTTTACACCTTCCAAGAATTTCACGAATCATTGAATCTACATTGGGAAACTTTCGATTATAAAATTTATATTTTAGGTTTTTTATAAAATTTTTCCAATTTTGAGCAATTTAATACTCAAAATTTTCGAATTTTCGAATTGCTGATGATCGAATCTATATCAAATCTGACAGGCTCTACAAGCGAAGAAATATGTCGTTTATTTATTTTTATTTTTTTTTTATTATTATTTTTATTTATTATTTATTTATATGTCGTTTAGGAAATAGGGCGAAAAGTATTTTTCCAATTTGAGAACAAAAAATTTTTCCACGAAGCAAAAAAAGACGATTCTTGAACTTGAAAATATAAATTTTCAACAAAAAAGGTAATTTTCAACAAAATTGTAGTTGCATTTCGTGGGCAAAACTTATTTTTCCAAATTACAAATATCAAAATTTTTTTCCACAAAGTTAAGAGCATTTGAATTTTGACGTCAAATTAAAAAAAAATTCTTTCCTTAAACTTTTTAGTTTTTTCATTTTTAGTCAAGAAAGATTTTAACCAAATTTGTGATGAAAAAAAAACGATTTGTGAACTAAGAATTATGAATTTTGAACAAAAAAATTTATTTTCAACTAAATAGTTGAATTTTCTAGGCGAAACGTATTTTTCCAAAAAAAAAATCTAAAGTTACGAGTATTTGAATTTTGACGTCTATTTAAAGAAAAATACAAATTATTTATTCAAAATTTTAAAGTTTTTCATTTTTACCATACTCTTTCGAAATGCAACCAACAAATATTTTTCAAACAAGACAAAAAATGTATACAAGTTGTTGAATTTTGAAGCAAAAAAAAAACGAGTTTTGAACTTGAAAATATGAATTTTTGACAAAAACATTAATTTTCAACTGAATAGTTGCATTTTCTAGGCAAAACGTATTTTTCCAAATTGAAAAAAAAATCCACGAATTGACGAATATTTGAATTTTAACTTTCCAAAAACACACAAATTCTTTCCTTAAAGTTTTTCAGTTTTTGATTTTTATTATCCTATTTCGAAATCCATCCAGAAAATATTTTTCAGTCATGAAAAAAAAAATTTAATCAAATTGCTGAATTTTGAATAGAAAACTACAATTCTTGAACTCGAAAATGCGCATTTTCAACCTTTTCAAAACTTTAAAATTGTATAGTTTTTGAAATATATCAGGTGTTTTTATTTACTTTTAAACAAAAAAATTAATTTTCAAAAAATAGTTGAATTTTTTAGACCAGAAGTATTTTTTCGATTTAAGAAAAAAAATGTTCCACGAAGTTACGAGAAATTTATTCTTGACGTACATTAAAACAACAAAAATACTTTCTTTAGAATTTCTTAGTTTTTGATTTTTACCATCATCTTTCGAAATCCATCGAAATGTTTAAAAATTTCAAAAACAAAACAATTTTTGTAGCCAGAAGAATTTTTTAAATGGAATTTTCGCATTTTTCTCGGAAGCAATGGAAAAAAAATTTAAACAATAAAAGTTTTCAGAACTAGAAATTTTTTTATAAAAAATGCCTCTTACTATTTTGTGATATGTTGAATCGTTTACGAAACAAATTAGACAATTAAATTTTTAGGAAAAAATTCTTTCGGCCACAAAAATAAAAAAGCATTTTTTAATTTGTGATGAAAAAAATTGAAATGGAGAATTTATCATTTTTAGTTGAAAATTCTACTACTTGTTTGAAAGTTAAACTACTTTGATGGTTTTAAAATAAAAAATAATAAAATGAACAAAATCCACAGGAAATGCATAGCCTTTCTTATATTAACAGAAATTTTGTTTAAATAATACAAAACGTAAAAAGTGGGGTTTCACAGAAAATCTTTATTTTTTTCTTCGAATTTTGAAAACATGAAAAAAAAAGACTTTTTGGAAAACCCTACCTTTGTTATTTTTTGCGAATTTGAATAATTTCACATCGAACCTTCAAACTGGGAGATTATCAAATTAAAATCGGCTAATGTTGAAAATTTTGGAAAAAAATATATATAATAATATTTTAGGTATATAAAAGTTTTTGGGTATCTTGTAGAGTAAAAAAATTTCAAATCTGAGTTTTACTTCTGCTTTTTTAATTGTTCAAAATTTGATTTCCCTTCCCAATTAATAAAAAAATATACAAATGGAAAAGGAAACTTAACTTCGCAAAAATTGGGAACTTTTTAAAATACAGAATTTTTCAATTTTGAATTTCAAAATAATTAAGATTAAATTTTTGTGGACTGAGGACTAGAATTTTGTTTCAATTGCCCTGGAACTTTTAAATTGAAATAGCGTAGCAGTTGGTACAAAAAATTAAATAAAAAATTTTATCTTATCGTTTAAGTTTAAAATTGTTAAAAAATTAGAAATTAAAATTTTTTTTTTAATTCTCCTGACCTCAAAAATGGGTTGGCCCGCATAAGACTCACAGGATGCTATTCTCATAGAAGACCAAATTCAACAAGAAATTTGGCAAAAAATATAAGTGTTTTTTTTTCAAAATAGAATTTTTATATTTTGGAACAAATCGTCGCCATTTTCTCAATTTTAAACTTTTTTGCAAATTTTTTGATGGATTTCGAAAAAGAATCGAAAGAATCCCCAGAATCCGAAAAATAGACGTCAAAATTCATTTACTCGTAACTTTTCGGAAATTTTTTCATCTTAATTTTGTTTGTGAAAAAGAAAATAGTTTGCACACTTCTTTTTAAAAATATATCGTTTCAATTGAATGAATAAACCCATAGAAATATTGGCTCAGGCATTGGAGAGTTAAGGATATACTCTAGGCGATAATACAAAAAGCTGATTGGCTGATCGACCTACATTTTTGAGTCTAAATATGTAACATGATACTAAAAAACCTTTATGCCTTTCTATCCCAATAATTAAATTTCTCTGGGCGTGTCGTCTTTCTCACAATAGGAAATATTTATAACGGATACTTTTGGCCACAAAGTGTCCACTATCATAATCACTGAACCATAGACATCGATAAGCATAAATAGTAATAGTAAACCGTAAAAGCCTGCAATTGATTTTTATGACTTTTCTGGTGAAAAACCATTTAGATTCGTAAATGCAATTCGCAGAAGAAAAGCGGAAGTTATTTCACCGGATAGGACAGGAATAAAAAAAACAATTGCAGACTTCAGAGCCCAAAATGATCTCAAAACTGGGGGAAATAGGGTGATTTTTCAAGAAAAAAAATTAATTTTCTACCAAAAGAAAAGAATTTTCAACGAGAGTCGAGTTTTTAATCTAAAAAGTAGAATTTTCTAGAAAAAAGGTGACTTTTAAACCCAAAAGGATGAAATTTCAACCAAGAACTTTTCCATCAAAAAGTATGAATTTTCTATCCAAAAAAAAGAATTTTCAACAATGTAGTTGAATTTAAAAAGAGACGAGTTTTCAACCAATAAATATTTTTTAGGCCAAAATTTATTCAAAAATTTCAATAAAATTGTTGAATTTTTAAACAAAAAAACGATTTTTGAACTTGAAAATATAAATTTGCAACAAAACAGTTACTTTTCAACCAAGTAGTTGCATTTATACCAAAATATTTAAATTTTCAACCCAAAAAGACGAATTTTCAACAAAATAGTTTAATTATTAACCAACAACGTAAATATTCAACTAATAAAATGAATTTTTAACAAAAGAGCCAAGTAGTTGAACTTTTGAAACAAGAAAATAAATTTTTTACCGAAAAAGACTGATTTTCAACAGTGCATGAATTTTCGACAAAAAAGGAGACTTTTTAACCAAATGGTTGAATTTTTAACTCGGAAAGACAAATTTTCGATTAAACAATTTTAAACTAAATTATTATATTTTTAAACGAAAAGGACGAATTTTTACCCCAACACTCGAATTTTCATCTAAAACAATCAATTTTCATCAAAAATTGGGTTTTTAAATATTTTTTAGCCAAGATAATTAATTTTCAACCAACAAAAAACGAATTTTCAACAAAATAGTTAAATCTTAAACCGACAGAATGAATTTTTGACAAATTAGTTCAACTTTCAACCAAGTAGATGAATTTTAAACTAAAAATTGTTTTCCCCAAACCCCCAAAAAAAGAATTTTCAACAAAATAGTTAAATCTTCGACCGATAAAATAAATTTTTATCAAGGTAGTTTATGTTTCAAACAAGTTGTTAAATTGTCGACCAAAAAGATAACTTCTTAACAAAATAGTTGAATTTTGAACCAAGTAAATAAATTTTAAAGTAAATTATTATATTTGTAAACAAAAAGGACGAATTTTTACCCCAATACTTGAATTTTCAGCTAAAACTAAAACAATCCATTTTCAGCAAAAATTGATTTAAAATTTTTTTTAGCCAAGATAATTAATTTTAAATGAATAAAAAAACTAAATTTCAACAAAATATTTAAATCTTCAACCGATAGAATGAATTTTTAAAAAAGTAGTTCAACTTTCAACCAAGTAGAGTAATTTTCAACTAAAAATTGTCTTCCCCCAACTCCCAAAAAAAGAATTTTCAACAAAATAGTTAAATCTTCGAGCGATAAAATAAATTTTTATCAAGGTAGTTTATGTTTCAAACAAGTAGTTAAATTGTCAACCAAAAAGATAACTTTTTAACAAAATAGTTAAAATTTTAATTCAAAAAGACGAATTTTCAATAAAATAGTTAAATTTTGAACCAAAAAGTTGTAATTTTTAACAAAATCGTTAAATTTTGAACCAAGTGAATGAATTTGAAACTAAATTATCATATTATTAAACAAAAAGGACGAATTTCCACCCCAATACTTGAATTTTCAACTAAAACAATCCATTTTCAGCAAAACATGAATTACCATTTTTTTTTGCCAAGATAATTAATTTTAAATCAATAAAAAACTAAATTTCAACAAAATATTTAAATCTTCAATCGATAGAATGAATTTTTAAAAAAGTAGTTCAGCTTTCAATCAAGTAGATGAATTTTCAACTAAAAATTGTCTTCCCCCCATCCCCCAAAAAAAGAATTTTCAACAAAATAATTAAATCTTCGACCAATAAAATAAATTTTTATCAAAGTAGTTTATGTTTCAAACAACAACAAAATCGTTAAATTTTGAGCGAAATAAGTGAATGTTCTACTAAATTATTTTTTGTAAACAAAAAGGACGAATTTTTTCCCAAATATTTGAATTTTTAAGTAAAAACAATAAATTTTCAATGAAAAAATTGAATTTTTGAATATTCACAGTCAAGATAATTAATTTTCAACAAATAGAATAAATTTGTCATAAAGTACTTTAACGTTGAACCTCATAGTTCAATTCCCAACTAAAAACTACAAATTTTCAACAAAAAATGGAATATATAGTTAAATTTTAAGTTAATACAATTTATATTCTACAAACAAAAAAATTCAACAAAACAGCTAAATCTGCGACCCATAAAATTTATATTTAACAAAGAAGTTTAACTTTGAATTAAGTACTTGAATTTTCAACTAAAAATTATCAATTTTCAACAAAAAATGGAATACCTATTTAAATTTTAAGTTAAGAAAATTGACATTCAATTTTTAAAAAAACGAATTTTTAACAAAATAGCTAACTCTTCCACCTATAAAATGAACATTTAAAGAAATAATTTAAGTTTTAACCAAGTAGTTAAAATTTCGACAAAAAAGATGATTTTTCAGCGAAATAGTTGAATTTTCGATAAAATAGTTTGAATTTTTAATCAACCAAGTACATTTTTAGCCACATAATAAAATGTGTAGCCCAAAACGATGAATTCTCAACCAACAATATAAAACTAGACTTTTAAATAAAAAATAATTAACTTTCAATAAAAAATCGTTTTATTTTCTTATTTTATTTTATTAATTCAGTTCGAATTTAATCAAAAAAACTAAAAAAAGGGGAATATTCTTGAAGAAAGGGGTGGAAAGAGGAATTCTTTAAAAAAGGGGAAATAGGGGAAATAGTGTAAAATCTGGAATTAAAAATAGAAGATATAAGAATAAACACGAATTTATAATTTTGAACTACCAACCAAAAAAAAATGAATTAGAAATCGTGGGACTAGAAATTTTCAGGTACGAAAGTCTCTATTACCGAAAGGTCATGCAGAAAGTCAAGAAGTGTCATTATATGGAGCCCGCGGTGAGGATTTACTCGAACATAATTTGCAGTCCGTTGATTCAGGAATCCTCGAGTTGGGGATTTTTTATTGTACACAGAAATGGTTAAAAACTCTGAGGCGTAAATTATTTTATTTATTTTTCAGAAATATTCTCGTTGCATTAATTAGGCTGAGTATCTTGTTAAGCATCATTAGGTTTGAAATGCGATTCTCTCATCACGATACACCCAGAAAAATTCTCAAGTGAGGCACAATTTTATGAATTTTCAACTGTTCAAGGATTCATTCCGAAATTATTTTTCTTCTATTATAACGTTTTTAATTTTTCATTTAATACTCAGTGGGGAGATAACATCCAATATTATATACAATTATTTTCATTTAATTTTTTATTATTTTTTAAAAGCTAATAACTGTTATTTTATAAAAAAAAACAGATACCAAAATTTAGATTTCAATCGATATGACAATTCGGGAACATTCTGTAATTTTATAGGAAACAAATTGAAAAAGGAAAGCAATTTGCAGCAAATTCGTGAAAATCAAATCCAATTGAGTTGGCTCTATATTTACAAAAGTTCAACCAATGATTGACAATTTACGCAAACAGAAATAACTGGACAATTTCTTTTTTCCAAATTCGTCAATCATTTTTTTAGATTTAAAATTTAAATCAGTCAAAAGCTGATTGTTTCAATTAAGCAAACATGCTTCGAATGAAAAATCATTAATTTCTACTGAAAAACCCACAAATTTAACAGATGAATCAGTCAATATCGCTGACTGAACCAGTCACTTGAAATTACTGATTTTTAGTCAATTTTATTCTTATATTAATTTATTTTCTTACTTCGTATAATTCATACATTTTAATAAATGATTAAAAAGAACCATAATTGACTGGTTAACCCATTAAAGTTACATATTAGATCAATCAAAATGACTGATTTAATTTTTGGAAGTTACTGGCTATGTAGTTCAAATGACTGATTTAATTAGTAAAATTTACTGATTACGTCATTCAAAATGAGTGATTTAATCAATGTCAGTTACAGTTTAGATCATTCTAAATTACTGATTCGGTCAGTGGAAGATTAGATAAATTCGTTTTTACTGGCAAAAAATAATGTTTCATTGAGAATTTTTCTTTTTTTGGTTAAAAGTTAAATTACTTCGTTAAAAATTCATTTTTGTTGTTGTTAAAGATTCATGATTTTAGTTGAAAATTCGTTTTTTGTTAAAAAATAAATTTTTACACTGGAACTTGACCTGCCCTATTTTTGGTTTTAAACTCGCCTTTTTTTACTAGAAAAAAAATGCATTTTGTGGAAAAATCATCTTTGGTGGATAAATAATTTTTTTGGTAGATCATTTTATTATTTGTATAAAAATTCAATTATTTTGTCAAAAAATCGTGTTTTTTTACTGAAAATTAATTTTGTTAATTGCACTTTTTAAAATTTAAATTTAAAATCTTTTTTCCTTGAAATATCAACTGCTTGGTTGAAAGTTTGAATTACTTTGTTAAAAATTCATTTTTTTCTAAAAGATTCATAATTTTAGTTAAAAATTCATGTCTATGGTTAAAAATTCAACTAGTTTCTTTTAATTCGTTGTTTTCTGTTTAAAATTATTTTTTTGACTGAAAATTCAACGATTCCATTTTTTGTTGAAAATTGATCTTTTTCACTTTTAAAATTAAATTATTTAGTTGACATTTGTATGTATTTTGTTAAAAATTCGCCCTTATTCGTAGAAAGTGCATACTAATGTGAAATTCTTATTTTTTGACTAAATTCAACTGTTTTTTAATTAAAATTACGATATATATTATTTCGTAATACCAGCTATTACATAATTGGTTGAGAATTCATTTTTTTTGTTGTTGAAAAATCTTTTTTTTTTGTTGAAAAATCATTAATTTTGTTGAAAATTCGTTTTTTCTGTAGAAAATTAATCTTCTGAGCGCAGAATTAATTATTTTTAATATTTGAATATTACTATTTTTTTAGTTGAAAATTCAACTTTTCGGTTGAGAATTCTTTTATTTTGTTGAAAATTCGTTTTTTTGTTTGTTGAATATTAATTTTATTAACTTACAAGTTTAATACGTATTCCATTTCTTGATGAAAATTCATCATTTTTAGTTAAAACTTCCAACTACTTGGTTGAGAGTTAAAAGATTTTGTTGCAATTTTGTTTAATTCATAATTGTAGTTGAAAATTAATCTCTTTTGTTGAAAATTGAACTATTTAGTTTAAAATTCGTTTTTCTTATTGCAAATTAATTTTTTGAATTGAAAATTTATCTAATCCATTTTTGCTTAAAAATTGACCTTTTGAGTTTCAAATTCAACAGATTGGATCATTTAAAGTGACTGATTTCATCAGTGAGTCAAATTTTCTGTTTTCATAAGTCACTTTTGACTGATTTGTCAGTCGTTTAATTTTTCTTATATTTTTCTTTTTTATATTTTTCACATTATTCACTGTTTTTAAATAAAAAATTCAAAAAATTGTTTTCAACAAAAGTTTAAATGAAAATTAAGACGAAATATAATTTTTTGATAGCACCACACACTGCACTTAAATGGAAATTCACCTTGAAAAAA
This sequence comes from Andricus quercusramuli, assembly GCA_932178445.1. Classification (NCBI taxonomy): domain Eukaryota; kingdom Metazoa; phylum Arthropoda; class Insecta; order Hymenoptera; family Cynipidae; genus Andricus; species Andricus quercusramuli. The sequence continues at coordinate 2,611 of CAKNXH010053961.1, read as the reverse complement.
ATGGCACAAGTCACTTTTATCCAATTTGGGTTATTTTTAAAAAATAAGGCACTGAACAATTTTTTTTAAAAAAAGGTCCGGATGAAGAAAATAGGGAACGTCCTCGCGGCACGTAGGTCGTTCCTCGAATGACAGAAGTCGGTTCCACCCAGAAGTAAGAGGGGTCCAGACACGTATTTTTCACGGCCTTCTCCCATGCGTCATTGGTTTTAAAGCGACCCTAACACCCACGAAATTGAAAAAAAAATTGTTTCTAAAAATGTATCGAAAAAAACATCATTTTTCCTCAAATTATAATGAAAAATAGATTTGAAACTGATACAAAGTTCCTGGTTTTTTTAAATCTTGCGACATTCAGCAAGGCGGCTAAAAGATGTTCCAAAAATTAACTGAAAATGTTGTTAACTTGTTTTTCGAAACAATAGATCTTTTTTTAATAATTATTTTCTTCATTTTGTAATAAAATCTTATTTTAATTGTCTTCATTCGGAAAAAGTAACTACAAAATAATTTTGAAGTTATTTCGTTTTTCCATGATTACAAAATATGGAAATTAAAAAATAAATTGTGGATGGTTAGAAACTTTTCTCAAAATAAGGGAAACGGGGTACTTTTTGACATAACTATGGGAATAACAGGGGAATAAATTATTTTTAATGAAATTAATGTAGGTACTACATTCCTAAAATTTCAAGTAGAAATATATTGCATTTACACAAAATAATTAAATTTTTGATTAAAAAAAATAATTTTCTACCAAAAGAGATACATTTTCAACAAAAAAGTGGAATTTCTAAATAAATAGTTGAATTTTCAACTAAAAACGATCATATTAAGCCAAAAATGCAATATTTAAATTTGCATTCAGAAAATTAATTTTCAACCAAAAAGAAGACTTCTATAAAAAAAAAAGTTTATTCTTTAACCCGAAAATGTGAATTTTCAACGAAAAAGGTCATTTGTAACCAAATAGTTGTAATTTGAAATGAAAAAGACGAAGTTTTTACCAGATAGTTGAATTTTTAATCCAAAAATATGAATTTTCATCAAAATAGTTCACTTTCTACCGAATAGTTAAATCATCGACAAGATGGGAAAAATATTCAACAAAATTGTTGAATTTTTAAGCCAAAAAGACGATTTTGCTATAAAATAGTTAAATTTTCAACCCAAATATATGACTTCAACAAAAAACTTCATTTTTAACCAAATAGTTGAATTTCCAAGCCAGAAAAATGAATTTTCTAAAAAACATTTGAATTTTCAACCCGAAAATATAAATTATTAATTTTTAACGAAGTAGTTCAACTTTTACCAAAGTAGTCGAATTTTCAATTAACTGTAATCAATTGAATTAAATTAATTAAATTATTCAATTAAACTTAAATTTTCGATTGAAATTTTTAAGTTTCAGCCAAAAAACGAGATTTCAACAAAATAATGAAATTTTTAACCAAAAAGATGAATCTTCAATAAAAAGTGATTCTTTAACAAAACAGATCCAATTTTAGCCGAGAAATTGAATTTTCAACGAAAAAATATTAATTCTCCACGGAAAATGTAATAGTTCATCTTTATATCAAATTGTAGAAATTTTCAATTTAAAAAAGCTAAGTTTGTATGAAATAATTGAAATTTCAACCAAAAAAGATTAATTTTGAATCAAAAATATAATAGTAGACTTTTCAATAAAAAAAAAAATTTTAACCATAAATGATGACTTTTTTTACCAAAAGTTGAATTTTAAATCCAAAAGAAGGGAATTTTCTATCCAAGAAGACGAATGTTCAACAAAACGGTTGCATTTTCAGTACAAAAAAAAAAGATGACTTTTTGACAAAATAGTTGAATTTTCAACAAAACTGATGAATTTTCAATAAAATAATTAAATATCCAATCAAAAGAGATGAATTCTAAACGAAAAATATAACAGTAGACTTCTAAATTCAAAATAATTAACTTTCAATAAAAAATATGACTTTTCTACCAAGAGATGAATTTTAAATTCCTAAAGACGAATTTTCTATCGGAAAATCGTCGAATTTTCGAACCAAAAATTTGATTTTTTGACAAAATAGTTGAATTTTCTACTTAATAATAAAATTAAAAAAAAAGAATGTTCAATCAAAAATATAATAGTAGACCTTTCAAACTTCCACTGGGACTAACCCGAAGGTCGAAAACGGTCTGGTGTTCCAACCCAGAGCACCAGACCGGCAATCTGTGAGGCCGGGGTTCGAATCCCAGCGGAGCTGAAGAGAATTTTTCACAGCTAAAGACAATAACCGTTTTGATTTAGACAAGTAGATAAAAAACAGTAATTCAGTAAAAAACATAACATAAAAATTCAATTATTTATTTTTGACCAGAATACTTTCGATAGATTTGAATTACGACCTGCTAATGAGTTGACCCCGTTATATTTATATTGTCCTCTTTCTTTTATAAGCGTGGATAATAGTAAACACTTGCAGATTTCTTTCGCCTACAGTTCTAGCTTACATGGCAAATCGTTTAAGAACAGGAAAACCCACTACAAATCCGTTCTCTAAGCCCCCATTACTAATTAGATAAAGTTATTCAAATAAAATAATTATATATATATATATAT